>CM034151.1:5059395-5205461 GCA_019776745.2 Taxus chinensis | reverse complement strand
AATTTTGGACTCCTCGGCTATATTTAGATTTATTATTTTGGTTGCATGGTCGTCTGAAATTTGTATAAATCTGAATGGGATGAGGGTTTATTGGGGGTTCGAGTTCTTATTGCTGTTGGAACGATTTTGTGATATTTCGTTAAGAAGAGCCTCAGGGTGTTTGCTGGTTCTTTGGCGAAGGAAGTTCACAATTTAAAGGCATAGACCCTTTACCCAATCTGTTGCTTTATCTTGAAATATCGATTACCACTTGGTTTTGATTCTCTGGTTATTTTCTGATTTTTCTTGTGGATTGAATGCAAAATAAATCATGAGTTTTGTTAAGGAATTTGGAACGAAATGTGTTTGTTAATTGGGTATTAATGTTTTCGAGTTGCCTTAATTGTGTGAGGTCTGTGTACAAGTTAATTGATATATCCATAAAAGTTGTCTCCCTTATTATGGTGCATGCTGTAATTATCGATTAATGTAGCCATGAGCACTTAAATAGATCAAGGATTGAGTTGTGGCCTTCCATTTTCGAATACGGGTTTGGAGGACGTATTTTCCCCTGTAGGGAATAGGTATTGCAAGAAATGTGGCCTTTGAACTAAGCAAGTTTTAGCACTCGCATGAGTTGTTTAGATCTTTAAATGGGTAAGTTTAAATTCTGAACCTTGGTTGGGTTACTTAATGGTTTCAGATATTATATTGGATCTGCGCCATTATGGGGAGTATAGACCTTAAATCTGATTTGGAAACCGCCTTTGGGTGTGTTGATAGCTGTACATTTTCCTGTGGACCTTTCTTTTGTTGGATATATAACGCACTGTTATTAATCATCTTCTGATTTTATAACAGTCTGTGGTAGTTTTAATCCTCAAATATAGTAATGAATATATTTTGTTCATATCTGTATGAACCATATGAAAGATTATTAGTGGAGCTTGGCTTATATATCCTAGTACATTCTTATCTTATCGGGAATTAAAGTAATGAACCTCACTGTTTAGACAGAGGGTCGGGAATAGTATAAACTCGCCCAACCTAAACAGTTGTGTTGTTTACTCACTAATGAGTCGAGTATTATTTTTGGTTAAGAATTATATATTTGACAGACTCTGTTGAAATGGGTTAAAAACCCAAGGATTCGAACCCTACTCTCATCTGTCAGGGTTGAAATGGAGGAGCCCGCTTGAGTCACTATCCTACCCTTAAGTGTCAGTTATGCTCATTAGAGCTGAATGATAATACTTATTAACATGAGTGTAGTATCTAAACCTACTTACAAAGTTAAGTTGAGGTTGTTCGAACCTACGTGACTTAAATGGACGGAAGACTTATTTGTGTTTCCTTATAATGAGATTATAGAGTTCATATAATACCATTAACAATAATGTTTGTTAATTTCTAGTTGTAAAAAGAAAAGAATTTGGTTTGGTTATGATTTGAACCAGTCACCAGATAATATCATATGAATGGAATGATTGATTGTTTTGAAAGTTGTTGAATTCAATTGTCACGAAGGGCATGCATCCAGTGGTGAGAGGTGTACTGAGGGGCGAGAGGTGTACTGAGGTCGGATGATGAGTCCATCTCTGATTTCAAGAAAGTGCTTTGCATAAAAAGACATCTTAGGGCGCAAACCCCCCTGGGGGTTTCACCCAAGTAGTCTGAATGAAGCTCCTGTAGATATCCTCCCAGATGGACCTGTTCAACACTTGCTTGGTGGGCAAGAGATGACTGGGAGCATTTAGAGAATACTGGAAGGGTGGGAGGCAATCAATCTGGATACCGAGTCCAACAAGGCAGAAGTCTCGACAAACCAACAGCGGCCCACAACCTGGGCAATACTCACAGAGGAACAATAGGCAAGATATGGATATCTGTCCTGCTCACCGAGGAAATCACTAAACTTCCTTATACGGTGAAGAAAGGATGATATGTCAAATATAGTCTCCAACGGAAAGGTCGGCCTCCGAACTCTACCAAAATAATATGTTGAGGGACCGACTATTTGCATTTGATGAAACGGCGAAGGAGGAGAGTCTGAATCCTCTTAGCGGAAGCCCAATCTATGTCCAAAAGGGAGGGGCCCCAGACAACAGACCCATAGAGAACAGTGGGGTGGATGAGGGAGGTTATAAGAAACATCTTGGAGGAGACGTTCTGGAAGTGGTGCCGAAAACACTCTCTCGAGAATGGCAAGAGATCCATAACCTTTGTTCACTCTCGACTGAAGAGCATGCCTCATATTGAATCTAGGCCCTGAAAACTGGACTCCCAGGTAGGTGTATGTATTAGTAATTTCAACCTCCTGCCCCTTGAAGAAGAAATGGAGGTCTGATGTCCGCAACCCGTTGAAGACCATGACCTTGGTCTTACCCAGATTGACCGTCAAATGCTGAAGATCACAAATTAAAGCAAGTGGATCAAGCTGTCTCTGAAGCCCCTCAGGGGAAGAGGCAAGTAAAACAATATCGTCGGCAAATAGGAGAATAGAAATCAAGATGTGGTGTAGAGTCATATGTTCCATCCCCTCTCCTGAATGTGATCCCGAAGAAAAGATTCCAGCTCATCAAGATAGATACCAAAGAGGGTCAGTAGACTAAAGAGCAGTCTCTTCAGCCCTCTGTTCTTGACCTAGTACGTGATGAATGGGCGGAGAGGCACCATAAATTTGTTCCATATGCTGAAGAATTGGAATCCTATGAAACTAGGCTTGGCACTTACTGCATTATTGAAGGAGAAGCTATGCTACCATGCGCGCTCAAGAAAGACAAAGTTGAACTGGGTCTATGGAAGTTGTACTTTGATGGATCCAAAAGCAGAACTGGTGCGGGAGTAAGAGTGGTTCTCATTTCCCCTAAGGATGAGAAATTCTTCTTCGTGCACATGTTGCAGTTCACATGTTCTAACAATGTGGCAGAGTATGAGGCGTTGGTCCATGGCTTGCTCATTGCTGCGAAGAAGAAAATTAAGGCACTGTAAATCTTTGGGGACACAGAATTGGTTGAATCCACTAGGTTACAAACAAATGCTAGACAAAGAATAAGTTTCTCAAAGCTTATAAACATAGAGTTTGGGTCCCTTCTTGAGAGCTTTGATGCTCTAAATTTGCAGGTGGTGCCGCGCAAAATGAACAAAGAAGCTGACCAGATGGTCGCGCTTGGTTCACAGTTCTCTCGTGCTGAGGACTTTGTCAAAGGAAACACTCAACACATTAAGATGCTGATTAGAACCATCCATAGAGGTGACAACAATACCAGCTGGCAAGTGTTTGACAGTGACGCACAGATCGTCTAATTTATCCAGAATGAAGCTGAATTTTCATCAAGTATGCAAGTTGAATTACATGACAGCTATGGTGACCAAGTGATACAGCTAAAGACAAACAAGTTGCCTAAAGGGCTGGTCACCTTAGAGCAAATGTTTAGCCCTGATGATGAGTTCAAGGGTGAAGAAAGGTACATGCGCGCCACGCAAGAAGACTGCTCCCCAATCACTATTGCACACGGGAAAGAGCTGTTACTCAGTAAATTTTGCGCACATAATGAAAAGCAGGCCTTTATATCTCTTTGTCAAAAATACAGTGATATCTTCTCATGGGAGTATGAAGATCTCAAAGGTTTTGATCCAAGTGTTGCTCAACACTCCACTGACCTTAATCCTGGTATCAAGCCCATCAGACAGAAGGCAGCGGCTAGTTAATCCAGAGATAGAGCCCCTCACGAGAAAGGAATTATCCAAACTCATTGAGGCAAAAATTATTTTTGCCATTAAATACTCTACATGGGTCGCAAATTTAGTTCTAGTGTGCAAGACGAATGCATTTGAAATCAGACTCTGTGTTGATTTCAGAGATTTGAACAAGGCATCTCTAAAGGATCATTATCCATTGCCTTCAATGGAGCAAATTCTGCAGACTGTGGCGAGCGCGTAGAGATTCTCCATGCTAGATTTTCCTACGCCTAAGGCCTAAGGGCCAATTTGAGTCCAAGCCATGGTCATACCCAAGGGGCTAAGGACGTTGGGAGCTATTGGGTATGAATATCTAGTCCATTTTGTTATAATTATTTTTTGACTGAAGCCTAAAGTGTTTTGGAGGGACTAGATATTATGTTTTGTCGTTAGGAAGGGGCCACATGACACTTAATGTTTTAATTTTGCGTTGGGGGTCACTTATGGACCATGGCGACTTAAAAGGGGAAATCGTAACTTAAGTTACTTTTATTTTATTGGTCCTTCCTAAGGAAAAATGTGACTTGGGCTATTTGGGGCTCTTTTGCCTTGGGAAAATATATATAAGGAGTTGGGAGGAAAAAGTGAAGGTCATTCTTGCATACATAATTATTTTCCTTCATGTGCAACTGATGTTTGCAAATTTACAGCTTGTGGAGTGAAATCCCACAGGGACCCTAGCTTCAGTGGTGAGAGATCCATCCCTAACTAGCAGGGCATTCTTCGGTAGTGAGAGATTTACACTAGCTTGTCATTTTTGAGCGTAAAGTGTTTTGGAGGGACTAGATATTATGTTTTGTCATTAGGAAGGGGCCACATTTTAATGTTTTAATTTTGAGGGTCAGGGTTTTGAGGGTTTCACTTAAACTTTTTGGTCCTTTGGAGAAATGTGAAGGGCTATTTTGGGGTTTTTTGCAGCGGAAAAATTTTCAACTGATGTTTGCAAATTTACAGCTTGTGAAGTGAAATCCCACAGGACCCTAACTTCAGTGGTGATCCATTACTAGCAATTCTTCGGTAGTGAGAGATTTACACTAGGTCATTTTGGATCATTGTTTAGAGACTTTTCAAAGAGGAAGGGTTTTGAGGGTCATTTTGGTGGAGAAAAGTAAAGGGTTTTCAGATCAAAGGCAGCGACTTGTTTTGGAGATTTTGATAATTTTTCAGGGAGGCACTATTTGGAAGTTTGCAACAATTTTTGGAGGGTTTCTGGGATGCCATTTTTAGATTTGAAGGTTGGGATTTCATTCTCCATATTGGTATATGTAATTTCCAGAATTTCATAATTTTATCTTGCTTATTGGAGAAGTTATGAATTTTTGAAGTTTTACCACTGTTTAGGGCATTTTGTAATTTTCTGGCAGCATTTTATTATTCCAAAAATCCCAAAAATAATTTTCTTATGTTCTTTATAATATTAGCAAGCTCTCCTTAAAATTTCAAGTGATTTGAGTGAGTATTTTGAGAGATATCAATTTTCTTCAATTCGCTGCCCTAGCTGTTAAAAACCTGCAAAAATCAATATTTCCTTTGCTGCAATTTTTTTTCTATATTTTGTGTATCTTTTTGTGGTATCCCACAAGGGATATTTCAGTGGTATCAGAGCAGTTGTTTCTCCAGCCTGTTGGGGTTGAAAGATGGGAGACAAAGACAGTGAGGACATGGGTGTGGATCTGATGAAACAATTGTTCACCAACATGGTAAAGCAGCAGGAAACTACTAATCTCTATTTGAGCCAGCTCACTGAGAGATTAGCACAGGGCAGAATTGATACTCATACGGAGAGAGGAGAAAATAGCAATATGGGACAACAAGGTCAAAGAGGTGAGAGTGGACATTCAGGGCAGCGGTCTCCCCATTCTTCTACTAGACCTTTGGGGCTTCACGAACCTTCTTTCTTGAAGGATCCGGAAGTTTCACAAGTACGGCAGCCAGTAGAGATTTTGGATGAGGAGTCTTGTTGGGAGAGGTACCAGACCTTGAGTGAGGGCTTTCGTGACAACATGTCATTCCAGGAATATTGCAAAATGAAGATTGGCAGCAGGCCCAAAAGAGATCATCAGATACAAGTACCAGAGTTACAGAGGAGATTGGGACAGATTTCCATTCCACACTTCGATGGTTCTAAGAAGTGTACTGCACAGTCTTGGGTTCAGAAGTTGAAGACATACTTCGACTTGAATCCTATGCGTGAGGAAGATGCAATTAAGTTTGCAATCTTACATCTTGAGGGAGACGCTCATGATTGGTGGCATCATGGATTGATTACACAGGGACACATACACATTACTACTTATGCAGAGTTCACGCAGAGGCTAGTGAGCAGATTTGATAGGAGGGACCCTGACAGGTATTTTAGGGAGTTGACTCATTTGAGACAGACCGGTTCCCTGGATCAGTATATCGCAGATTTTCAGAGATTATCAGTCATGGTACCTGATGTTACGGAGATGAGGTTGATTTCACTGTTCACAGCACGTTTGACAGATGCTCTCGCTGGGTTTGTGAAGGCATTTGAGCCTTCTTCTTTGCATGAGGCTATTAGGAGAGCTCGTGATTTGGAGTTATCCACTCCTAAGTCGAGGTTTCCACCTCGAGTGCAACCTAAGGTTTTTCCTTCTAGATCCGATGGTTCACAACCGAAGGTACCTCCACCTAGGCAAGATGCAGCCAGGAGACCATTCATATCTAGGGAGGACAGAGATGAGTTGAGGCGAAAGAAACTATGTTTCGATTGCCGCACACCTTGGGTTCCAGGACATGATTGCAGGGGTAGAGGGAAGGCCCAATTCATAGAGGTCTTTGAGGAGAGTGATGGTGACGAGGAGTTGGACACACAGGGATTGGAGGATGATGACGATGAGGCATTGGATAGTGCAGGTGTTGAGCAGGATAGCGAGACTTTCCCCCAGGAGACTATCGCCACTTTGTCTAGTACCCCGAGGTACAAGGCATTCAGAGTTAGGGGAGTTTTACAGGGACAGCGAGTAGTGGTACTCATTGATAGTGGGGCAACCCACAACTTTATTGATGCCTCATTGGTTGAGAGGCGAGGATTACAGACAGAGGATTTTGAGGGCTTCAACGTGGTTGTAGCCAATGGAGAGTCTATGAGGTGCACACGGCGGGTTCCCCAATTGAGCATCACGATGGGTAACTATACAGTTACCGATGATTTCTATATTGTTGGTATTGGAGAGACCAACCTAGTGCTTGGAGTACAGTGGCTCCATTCCCTTGGTGAGTTTCAGACTAACTTTCAGACAATGGAGCTGAAGTTTAAGTCCGAAGGGAGGAATGTGATTTTGAGGGGCTTATCTTCAAAGGCACCCCGGGTTGTTACAGCTAAGAGGATTGAGAGAATTTATAGGCACAATGGGGTGGATTGGGCAGTACATTGTTTGGTTTCGACCAAGAAATCAGAGGATGGACAGCATGAGTATCATGTGGATATACAGGGCTTATTGGACAGGCATAGTACAGTTTTTGGTGACATACCTCCAGGCATACCTCCAAATAGGGGATTTGAGCATGTGATTGAGCTCGAGGATGCTAGACCTGTGGTTACTTCTCCTTACCGTCACCCCAAACGGTTTAAGGATGAGATCGAGAAGACTATCCATGAGCTCATTGATATGGGGCATATTAGACCGAGTTCCAGTCCTTTTGCTTCTTCGGTGGTATTGGTGAAGAAGAAGGATGGGACCATGCGGATGTGTATAGACTACCATGCCTTGAATAAGAAGACAATAAAGAACAAGTATCCAGTACCACGTATTGATGAGTTGCTTGATGAGCTACATGGTGCAATCTATTTTTCAAAAATAGATTTGCGATCTGGATATCACCAGATCAAAGTCAGGGAGCAGGATGTGCATAAGACAGCTTTCAGATGCCATTACGGTCACTTTGAGTTCTTGGTGATGCCCTTCGGATTGTCTAATGCTCCAGCTACATTCCAGTCTTGCATGAACCATGTGTTCAACCGCCACCTGCGGAAGTTTGTATTGGTCTTCTTTGATGATATTTTGGTCTACAGCAGGACTTGGGAGGACCATATCAAGCACCTTGGTAAGATATTGGGGATATTAGAAGCTAATTCGCTATATGCGAAAGCTTCTAAGTGTGAGTTTGGCATGACAAAACTTTTATATTTGGGATATGTGATTGGTGGGGGAGTAGTGAAGGTGGATAGAGAGAAGATACGAGCAATTTTGGATTGGCCGCCACCTAGGACGTTGACACATTTGAGAGGATTCTTGGGGTTATGCACATACTACAGGAGGTTTGTGAAGAATTTCTCTCGGTTGACTGCTCCATTGACCGATTTGACCAAGAAGGGGGCTTTTGCTTGGTCAGAGGCAGCACAACAGGTTTTTGATCACCTCAAGGGGGTGATGAGTTCATGTCCCATTCTCGCATTGCCAGATTTCTCTCGCCCATTCATTCTAGAGTGTGATGCATCAGGAGAGGGTGTTGGGGCAGTTCTCATGCAGGATAGGCATCCCATTGCCTATGAGAGTCAGAAATTGAAACTGGTGGAGAGAGGGTATTCAATTTACGACAAGGAGATGTTGGCCATTATGCATGCTTTGGCCAAATTCAGACAGTACCTTGTGGGCAGCAAATTCGTGGTTCGTACGGATCACAACAGTTTGAGGTTCTTCTTGGGGCAGAAGGATCTCAACGACCGCCAGCAGAGATGGGTGAACAAGGTACAAACCTATGACTTCGACATAGAGTACACTAGAGGTAAGAATAATATTGTTGTTGATGCTTTATCTAGGAGGCCTTACCTTACTTCTATGCTTAGTTCTATGTCTGAGATTTCAGCGGATTGGAAAGCTCATATACTTGTTGAGTATTCCAAAAATCAGTTTGCATGTGAGATCATGGATGGTATTATACAGGATGACCGATACAGAGTAGTGGATGATCTCATTTTCTACAAGGATAGGATTTTCCTTGTACCAGGGTCCAAGATGAAGGAGAAGATCCTTCGAGCAGTACATGATACACCATTAGCTGGGCATCCTGGGTATTTCAAAACATACAGGTTTATCAGGGAGAGATTTGCATGGAAGGGGATGAAGGACGATGTCCTTAATCATGTCAGAGAGTGTATGGTTTGCCAGCAAACCAAATCCGAGCATTCTTTTCCAGCAGGATTACTTCAGCCTCTTCCCATTCCCGAACAGAAATGGGAAAGCATATCTATGGACTTTATCACAGGGCTTCCCTTGGTGCATGGGCATAGCTGCATTTATGTTGTAGTTGATCGGTTAACTAAGTATGCTCATTTCTTTTCCCTACCCAAGGGGCATGAGGCAGCAAATGTGGCTCAAATTTTCTATACAGGTGTTTTTAGGCTACATGGGTTGCCTAAAAATATTGTTAGTGACCGGGATAAGATCTTCATGAGCACCTTTTGGCAGGAGATCTTCAGACTAGCAAGTACGGAGTTGACTCCTAGTACTAGCTATCACCCACAGACGGATGGGCAGACGGAGATAGTCAATAAGTGGATAGAGGGCTACTTGCGGAGTTATGTGTCAGGTCATCAGCGGGCATGGATTAGATGGTTACATATGGGTGAGTATTGCTACAATACCACCTATCAGATGAGCATAGGCATGACTCCTTTCCGAGCCTTGTATGGGTATGACGCTATGACATTTGTGGATTTGGTATTACCGGATAGCCGAGCTCCCAAAGCTCGAGATTGGTTACAGGAGAACCAGGATATTCTGAAGGCTCTCAGGGAGAACCTTCAGAAGGCACAGAATCAACAGAAGGTATATGCAGATCGGCACAGGATAGAGAGGTCTTTTGAGGTTGGGGATCTGGTATTCCTACGTTTGCAGCCATATAGGCAGTCCTCACTGAAGCAAAAGGGTGCAGAGAAATTGAAACCACAGTTTTATGGTCCGTACAGGGTAGTTCGACGAGTTGGGGCAGTTGCATATGAGCTAGAGCTACCAGAGCACAGTAAGATACATAATGTCTTCCATGTTTCGTGCCTTAAGAAGGCACTTGGGCAACATATTGTACCATCTACAGAGTTGCCGCCACTGGATGAGGAGGGGAAGCTGGTGTTAGAACCAGAATCCATTATTGAGGTGAGACAGAGGAGGCTTAGGAGCAGAGTGATCACGGAGTATTTGGTGCGGTGGAAGGGATTGCCACTTGAGGATGCTACTTGGGAGGGAGAACAGATTTTGCAGCATCCTAGTTTGCATTTGCTTGGGGACAAGCAAAATTTGGGAAGGGAGGACTGTAATGTCCCCTTTCCTACGCCTAAGGCCTAAGGGCCAATTCGAGTCCAAGCCTTGGTCATACCCAAGGGGCTATGGACGCTGGGAGCTATTGGGTATGAATATCTAGTCCATTTTGTTATAATTCTTCATTGACATGAGCATAAAGTGTTTTGGAGGGACTAGATATTATGTTTTGTCGTTAGGAAGGGGCCACATGACACTTAATGTTCTAATTTTGCGTTGGGGGTCACTTATGGACCATGGCGACTTAAAAGGGGAAAAGTAACTTAAGTTACTTTTATTTTATTGGTCCTTCCTAAGGAAAAATGTGACTTGGGCTATTTGGGGCTCTTTTGCCTTGGGGAAAAATATAAGGAGTTGGGAGGAAAAAGTGAAGGTCATTCTTGCATACATAATTATTTTCCTTCATGTGCAATTGTTGCTTGCAAATTTACAGCTTGTGGAGTGAAATCCCACAGGGACCCTAGCTTCGGTGGTGAGAGATCCATCCCTAGCTAGCAGGGCATTCTTCGGTAGTGAGAGATCTACCCTAGCTTGTCATTTTGGAGTTGTTTTCAGGGTTGTTTTACAGAGATATTTTCAGAGGTTTCAGAGTTTTGAGGGTTTTGGAGACATTTTGTGGAGAAAATCAAAGGGTTTTCAGATCAGATTTACGGCAGCGATAAGAGCAGGGTTTGGCATCATTTCTAAAGACTTTTCAAAAGGTTTTGATCATTTTCCAAGGGGGCGACTTGTTTTGGAGATTGCAGTCATTATTTGGAGGGTTTCCGGTTGCCAATTTTCAGATCTGAAGGTTGGGGTTTCATTCTCCATATTAGTATATGTAATTTCCATAATTTCATAATTTTATCTTGCTTATTGGAGAAGTTACGAATTTTTGAAGTTTTACCATTGTTTAGGGCATTCTGTAATTTTCTGGCAGCATTTTATTATTCCAAAAATTCCAAAAATAATTTTCTTATGTTTTTTATAATATTAGCAAGCTCTCCTAAAAATTTCAAGTGATTTGAGTGAGTATTTTGAGAGATATCAATTTTCTTCAGTTCGCTGCCCTAGCTGTTAAAAATCTGCAAAAATCAATATTTCCTTTGCTGCAATTTTTTTTTATATTTTATGTATCATTTTGTGGTATCCCACAAGGGATATTTCACCATTGCTCACCCATTCAAACAAAGAAATTAGCAAGATTTTAAAGAGCATTCAAAACTTGTCAACGGGATTTTAAAATTAAAAGAAAAAAAGAAGTTGCACATTTCGTCAGCATAGATTTGCAAGGAAGATTATCAACAACAAAAGACAGCCGGAGGAACAACCTTATTTTCATTTATGATTCACCGTCAAGCAATTCATTTTATTTATTTAATTTTGAATCCATACCATAGTACCCTAATTCTGAAAGCGGCCGCATATTTTTTTTATCGAATATGAGACAAATGAAATGGTTCTGCCACATGGGTTACTGGGGCTCAATTTGCAGCTACAAATCATCATTCCAAACTTTATGAGGTTAACCGGCTTCAAAGACACCACCATTCCTAAACACAAAGGTGGATGCGCTACATAATTACCAGAAGACAAGGAATGCAATACAACGTTGTCACTTTAAAATTTGGTATAGAAATATATTAACAAGGGTACAAATATATTACATTCAAATACAATGACTGAGATATGGTATCCCCAGTTAGGTAAAACCTGGCTTACTATAGGTAATTTTACATTTTACCTTGGTTATTTTTACTATTAGTAAATAGTTATTTTACTATGGTAAAAAAGTGGTTACTAGCATGGTTATATTGTTATATAGTTTATAACAATATTTGTTTGTATTCGTGTATTAGTTTATTACAGCACGTATGGTTGATTGTTGCACCTATGCAACCTCCTGTTTGTATGTACATGGCTGTCCAATATCTATAAATATTGCAGCCCTTCAATCATTCTATAATCTGCTTATTTCATATCAATAAAATATCCACAGGCTGCCTCCCTGTTTCCTCAGTTCCTCAGCATACCTATGGCACATGGGTGCAAGGTCCCTGAATTGAAACCCAAGTTTTCCGGTAACTATTGTGTAGCATGTATCTCATCTCCATTGCTAGATGAGCATCGTAAAATTTATATACTTTTTGTTTCAAGATGAAATTGATTTTCTGTAACAGGTTAACAAGCCAGACAAATAAGTAATAGGCAGGTCAAGTTTTACATCTGTCTCCGTGATTTCCCCCATCTTAAATTTCTCCTCCTCAAATTTTTTATATAACACTATATAATGCATATCAAAGTATCAAGTTTCAACTATGTCCAAAGGACTGCGGTACAGCAGTAATGGAGTTACTTGTAAGACTGTGTCCCGTAGCCCAAAACTCCAATGCACATCGTGAAGTAACAATTATGAAGTATCTGTAACACCAATGATGAAACCCACACTAAATACTAGTCACAATCTACATGTTTCGGGGAATGGTAATATTATTGTTGTATTCCTCCTGTGGGTATGTCGCATTGGACCAATGTACATTGTGACTAGTAATCAGTGTGGATTTCATCATTAGTGTTAAAGTACCCTTGAGCATGACCTATTTTACAAATCTTTAAAATCAAAGCATACCTCACGCAGCGTTTAAAGGATGCAGGTAACCTCAATCGAGATTCACCCAAAATAAATAAATATCAACTGTTAAGATTCCGATTGCAATTGACCCTTCTGGGCAAGGTTCTATGCCCTTTACGGTACAGGCAACTAGTTTTCGAAATAGTAAGACACTAACAAACGGTAGATTAAGATGTAGATGGCATTGAAATGACTAACCTCTTGAGGAGATAAGTCTGGAGCAGCAGACAGCAGCATTTTGGATTGCGATACAACATCTTGCAGAGCAGTCATCAGCAGGAAAGGAGAAGACGAAGTGACTGTTGAATCCTTCAGCGGAACAAATGCAGCCCTCCATTTCGCCCTGGAGGAGCTTGCCATCGTTTACAAATCCTTTAAAATACTCGATTGCATTAATCCAGCTAAGAGAGCGTAATTGTTGTTTTGGTGTTGTCGAATGCCTCCTGGGAACAATGAAGAAGAAGGCGAGGAGGTCGGGCGCGTAAATTGTTCTTGGTCTCTGATTTTTTTTGGGTGGCAAATCACATCAAATTCGCTGCTAACCTGGGCAGTAAATATAGTTTTAGGTGGGAATGTGTTCGTTCCAGACTTGAAGCCCTAGATGGGTTGTCAATGTAGATATAAAGCAAAATTATTAGCCATATGTTGAGAGACCGAGTCGCATACGGATGCTTTGATTATTTTCCATCGTTGGCTAATTTTTAATGAATGTTTCCTGATGTTTTTGGTTGGGTTATTGCTAGAGGTATAGCGCTCTATATTAAAAAATTAGAAAGGGCTTGGTGTATGTTGCTCCATATGAGGTTGATTGCTGGCACACGTCTTATCTTACAGTTTCGTTTTTCAAGTGGATAGTTGGATATTCACTAATCTTTTTGGATTACCAAAAAAAAAAATTAAATTAGACTCTTTTATAAGGTTAATCGATGGTGTTTGCCTTGTGTTAGAGTTTCGCTCTTCAAAGTTGTGGGTCGTCGAGTATTCGTTAATCTCTTTAGATTACTCAAAAAATGTCTATTTTGAATTTAAAGAAAATGTAAGTCGTATGAAAGCGTGTGCATAAGTCGACCACATTAGGTGAATAACAAGAGCCTAGGAAATTCAAAAGGCAAAAACAAAAGTGCAATAAAATTGACGGCTAGATCAAAAAAATATCATAAAACAATAAATTAGGTTCTTGTAGTAAAGAGTCCAATGACGGGTGGAGAATCTTGGTCATTTGGTTTGCCCTAACTAACCTTCAACAAGTCATCTCCCTTAAGTAAAGGTTCTCGCCCAATGTTTACATTGTTCACAACCTTTGTATTATCTTCAAATGTTGTTCGAGTGTCATCTAGATTGTTTTTAGGGGCAAGCATGAAAACTTGTTACGACAAGGAGGAGCCTACTCACTACATTACATCAAAATAGGCAAGTGCCTTCAAGGTGGAGACTAGCCTGTCCAAATGTGAGAGCATCGACAAGAGCATCTTCTTCCATGAATACCCTCCCCGACTGTAATGCCCTTATTTTTGTAAGTTATCATGGTGATTATTTTTCATAATGTTGTAACTGCTGAAATGAAGGCAAACATGTTAAGATATATTTTTGATCTTAAAGGAATGTGTTGCTAATCTGGACTCTTGTATACTATAATTTGTTTACGTGGGACAGCAGTAATTATTGCTTGTATGTTTGCTAATATGACAACAGATCGGTCGTATGTTTGATGAACTCTATTCGCTGATTGACAACACACCTTGAATCAATTCCATTGATCCAAGGTATGTTGTGGCCTTCTTGTAATCGCTTTGTCGATTTACTTTTAAACCAGACTGAAGGTTGATATAAATGTTGCAGCACCTGATTTCAGGTATGAATAGCTGGCACGTAGATGCCAACGGAAAAGGTTCAATTCTCGAACCATACACTGTTGTAACGCCAGACCCCGTAAGGTGATAAAGCCCTGGATGCAGGTGGCTCAGGTATGTGGAACGTGGGACGAAACTTCCTGCATAGCGCTGAATTTGGATGTCAGTCGGAAGGACTTGATTGGAAATTGATTAATTAAGTGCTAGGGGATTAGACCCTAATCTACCCCTAAGTTCTACCTTATACCCTAACTACTATCCTATGTGGATTTTTAAATTCTATAATGGTAAAAATAGATCTAAATCCTATTAACCTATGACCTAGATTTGAACACTATTATAAAACCTAAGGAAGGGGACGCACAGACCCATGGGGATGGAAAGGATAAGGATGGAAGGAAATTTAATGGGCAATGAATGTGGTCCTTGTGTGGACAGCGCCAAGTTTGGCGGGAACAGGGAAAAGTTAGGGGCATCTAGTTAGTCATGAGACTAAACTCTGTTTTCATGCAAAATTTGAATTTGGCAATTCGCCAACCCGAGTCGGTGGTGGCGTGAGGAAAAAGGAAAAGGCAGAGCCTTCAATGCATTTAATTTTATTGGTCTTTGTGACCAGCCCGTCTTGGAAAGAGCATAGAGGAAATTTTGTTGTTCATTGTGTTCTTTCGGGTTTTTGGAAGTTGCTCTGCATTTGGTTTTTCATGGTTCTGTCGAACCAGTTGTGTTTGATTGTTATCTCTGTTTCTTTGGAAAATCTAAGGCTATTTTTGAGCCTGTAGTGGAAGGTGATTGTTTGGGAAGCTCTGCTACTACCGCCGTGGAAGGAAATAACTCCTGTAGGCGCGGTTTTCTTCGAGCTTCAAGGAAGATTATCAGGCATGTTAAGCCCTTCTCTTTAAACTGCTTGCTTTGCTTAAACGTCTCATTAAAACAACCCTGCTCTTCTGATGAAGGGGGTTTTGGGTTTATTCAACTTTGTTGTCATGATTGAGATGATTTGGGTAGAGTCGTTTTTCTTTGCTGTTGCGATTTGAACTGTCTTTGCATAAGTATTGAGTTGGAAATACAGCCTATGCTGTGTTGATTTGTTCAACAATATTGGGGATTGTTTCTTTACTGAAATTATAAGGAAATTATGCTTACGAATACTTAGCTGTGCTTTTTCTTTTGTAAAAATGGATGAACACGAATTGGGTAATCGTGGAAGTTGAAGAAAGTAATTGTTCTTCTTACTGAAATTATAAATGAACTATGTTTTCTCCTTGCTGTGATGGAAAGTTGATTTTGTTGTGTTTTATGGATGCGGTTTGATCTTCCAGTTCGGACTGTTGTCGTGAATACGAACTTGGCTTTGAATTTCTGTGCAAACGAATGAAATACATGTGAATTAGCTTGTTGTTTGAGACTGTTTTGACTGTACCAAGCTTGCGCATTTAATACCCTATGCGGGTTTGCCTTGATAAAGGTATTGTTATATGAATATTGTATTTCTAGGTTCTGCACATCATTGTGAAATAGAATAATGGGATTTCGGGTTGAAATGTCTGTTGATAAGGAACTCGAACTGGGTATTTCTTTACAAATGGCATATTGAATGAAAATTGTACATGATGTGTGAGTTTGTTTGACATTGTTGAACAATCGTTCTATTGTCAATATGGGTTTGAGCTGTCATTATAAAATAAACACGATTTGGGTGTTCTTATTACATTTTGAAGAAAATGATTGTTTTCTTACTGAAATTATAAGGAAACGAGTTCTTCTTCTTTCTGTTGTTTTAGATTTTGAAAGAAATGGTAATTGGAGATTTATTGAGCATCATAGGTTCGGCTTGATGGAAGTGAAAGTGGCATTTAGATTGTTTTCTGAGTGTTGTGTTTGTTTTTTTTGTACAAACGAAAGGATGAAATGATTCATGTGATCTCTGATTTTGCACTGTCATTCAAATACGAACTCGACTTGAGTGATTCTTGTTGTGTTTGAAGAAAATGGGTGTTTTCTTATTGAAATAATTACAGGGATGAATTTTTCTCTTCTTGTTGTTTGAGTTCTGGAAATAGCAACAATAGAGCTTTACTGTACAATACGGGTTGGACTTGCTGTAGGTTATAACAAAGTGCAAATTATTATTTATGAACTGTGTGCGTTCATAGGTATAGAAAGTCGTGTGAATAATTGATTAAGCGACTGTATAGCTGTTCATTCGGTTATAATACAGTGAAAGAAGTATGAATTCTTCTAGTACAGTAAGAGCATAGTATGCATGCTTTACATTGTTTGTTCTATGATGGATACAATGTTTTACCAACTTGTTTTTGGTATTCGTATGAGCTTGATTTAAAGGAAGTATTGATAGGGATAATAAATTCTTCCTTGTTTTCATTTAAAGCTGAGTATGAATGGAATTATTCCTTGCTGTTGGAAAGTGAATTCTGAATGGATTTTGTAAGATTCACTCTGAACTGTTATCTTTGATTGATGTCTCGTTTGGATTTAACTTTCAATACAGTCATGAGGAAAGGAATAGGAGTGTGGATGGATAACTTGGAATAATGATCATTTCTTCTCTCATACAGTTGGAAATCTGTAATCATTAAGGAACGAATTTTATATGGCTTGGGATTAAGCATCTATATTCTATTGCTGTTTACTTTCTCATTTGTACTTGATTGCTTGAAATCAAATGAGTTGCATGAACTGAAAGGAAAGTAATTGGTTTATATTTTCAGTCAAATTTTATCCTTTGAATTTATTACTAATGAAAGGGAAGGAAATAGACAACATTTAATGTTATAACAGCAGTATGCAAACGTGTGTTCCTAGTTTTTTTTATAGATGTTGTAATCTGGAACTGTTTGAAGGAAATTACTTTTTGTAATGATTATTTAGGAAAGAGGACAGCAATCCTTTGACTGATTGGGATGGTATTTAGATGATTCAGTTGTCATGTTGTTCATTCTTTTTTATACTTAATTCTTGATTGATGTTCATATTAACATTTCATAAAAGCAGGGTTCTTTTATTGAGACAGTTAATTAAAAGCACCTCATTTTAATGACAAGTGCTTAATATGCTCAGTTCAATGAACTGACCCGTGCAAGTAATTTTGCAGATGGAACTTGAGTAAAACGAAGACATGGTTGTTTTCTGATACTTCTTTTGATTGACTGAAGATGGATTGTATTTGATAGTTATTATTCTTCTACGAGGAATTGAGAAAAGAAGAAATTAC
Source organism: Taxus chinensis (assembly GCA_019776745.2). Lineage (NCBI taxonomy): Eukaryota > Viridiplantae > Streptophyta > Pinopsida > Cupressales > Taxaceae > Taxus > Taxus chinensis. The sequence goes on along the minus strand of CM034151.1, from coordinate 5,187,767 downwards.
ATTCTTCTATTTAATGAGTTGTAATGTTGTTTTATATAAACAAAGTCCAGTAATTTGGACAGGCAAATGTATAGATTATGAAATGGATTGATGAATACAAATACAAGTGTGATATTTTAATGACTATATCAGTTTGATATTGTTGATTAAGTTGGGAATATAACATTATTTCTTGATTTGGAATTGTTCAAATGTTCTTGGATGGATTTAAAAGGAACTGACATCTATTCTTACCTAAATACAACTTTTGCGTTGAAATGTGCAATTAGTTCATACTTGGGTTAAGATGAATTTTTAATTGACATTAAAAAGGATTAGGAAGAACATGTACTCATATCGGAAAGGTATTCGGGATTAGCTTGAAAGCTAAGGAATATCAAATAACTTAGGAGCAGCCGAACCTCGTATTCGGACTCCGTTAATAGCCTCGTATGTTAAATTCATAAAGTAAGGATATGGGAAAAACATATCCATGGTTAACAGACCTTAACTATGTAAGGTTAAGGAGAATAAATGAATAAATTCATTAAGAATTAGACCTCGTTTAAATGACGTCTAATAAGCTGGAACTCTAAATTTGTTTACAGTTGTGGAAAACTTGGTTAAGTTTAATAGGTTAAACTTATTAAGTCTATCGGTAATGGGCTGCTTAATCCAAGGATTAAGAAAAGAACCAAGTAGAGAAAATGCAACCCTTTGGTACGAAGGAGAAGATGCATAGTAAGCTAGAAGACGGATTTAGTCTCTCTTAGCTACATATAACTGTAACAAGAACGAGGATAAAGGATCAGCATGGCTGCTGAAATTTGATCTTAAATATTAAGATCATAACCAAATCACTTGAGCTGGATGTGTACTCTCGATGCAAGGATTCCGTAGGACATTGACATACACCAGCTACAGCATGGTGTCTTCATGAAGGCGGGGTCTTCATGACGACACAATGTTATAGCTGACTTATTACAATACCCTCCCGAATTAAACCATCAAGATTACATAAGCTAGATACTAATTTCTTGGCTAGGGATAGGAATGTGATCACGTATACGGAGTGACTCCGGAGGACTAAAGATAACTAGACACACGGAGTCATCTAGGGACAACACCGTATGTTTGCGTATCTTTAGTTACCATGAGTAACTTCCTATACTCATTCATATTGCTAGTTGGAGTTAGAGTTTGACCTTAAATTGGAAGGACTGGTAGGGACCAGGAAAGACCATTCTAGATAATAGACGAAGTGAGGTGAATGACGTATTCCATTGGTGTGTATCACATCCAGGAATATGATCATGCAAAGCATGTGAAAATCTTTGGCCAAAGTATCGCAAGTGCTGGTTGCGTTGTCCTAATCACCTAATTTAAGATGCAGGATGTCAGATGAATATCAGTAACAAATATTCAAATAGGCTTCTTAAATGGATCACTTCGATAACCAGAAACGGTAAGAGAACCTTGTATATACATTATACTATGCATGAATGAACATGAAGGATCGGTAGGTTGCCGAGTCATGAAATGAGAGATCGTTGAAACTCCGAGCCATGAAAATGGGAGATCGGTAGTTCTTCGAGTCATTTACAGCAGCATATGGAAACTATTATATGATTGAATGGCACTGAATGTGTGTTCCATATTGCAAATATGTGAACAGAGAACATTAGTTTTAAAGGAAAATTGTGTGATCCAAACTGCATTGTTTGGCCAATGAAAAATTATTGAAACTTGAACGTGTGTTTGAATTGTATAATTCATAACAGGGAACGTTGTTTTTTTTTTTTTTTAAATTCCCTTGTTCTGGTATCTTAAAATGGGGATGTTACACCGACTCACATTATCACCCCCATCACTCACCCCTCTCTCCCCTCATCACAAGCTTATATCTCTTTGTGGTGAAGGAGGCACAAGATCAACAATGCAAAGCATTGTCTTGATGGCTTATAAGGTGTAGAGATGGACAGCATCCACAACCACCTTATTGGCCCGAACTTGAATATGCATAAAAATATTTGGAATAGTTATTGTGTTCTTAGTCCCTACAAAAGGTAGTATCGGATATATAGTCTTCACCCTTGCCTAATAACTTGTGTTGGATTTTATATTTAAAAAGAAACTCTATTCTTTAATGTTTGAAACATATTTTGTTGGAAATAGATAAATATTTTATGTTTAAATTACATTTCTTCATTTTCTAAATCAATGTTATAAACTAACATGATTGTTTTAATAAATAAAAGGTTCTTTTTTACAACAAGTGTCATGTAGTGGCTTATTGCTGCCAAAGATATTGTAGTTGAAATTGAATACGTCGAATTGTATTGAGTGGATATTTATAGTCACAATTGTTTAAAATAAATTGTTGTTTGGAAGCATATTTAGAAAATGCATAAGGGAAAATATTTCATTTAGTCCATAGACATTTGATATTGGTAGGTGACTATGTAATTGCTATAATAATAGTGTATTATTGTGTTTATTAATTATCGGTGCGAGATTGGTTAATTATTATGGGACTAAACCTAGTTAGTTTATATGGTATTAATATATTTGTGTGTTTATATTATAAAATTATGTACTAGTGTGTATGTGTGCATTTTTTTTTTGATTGGTAAACGCTTTTGACCGGAGCTATGAACCGGTGGGGAGAGGGACCACGAACCCTACAAATACGGAGGCATCGAAGGAAGAAGGAGAATGAGAAAGATGATGGAAGAGAAGAGAAGAACTGAAGCAAAGAAGGTAAGAACGAACAAGAAAAAGGAAACTCCTACGAACGAAGGACCCAGAGTTGCCGCTACCCGGCCCGAGGGAGGTGACCCGCCCGTGAGGACAGCCGCCTGAAGCAGGGAAAGTTGAAGTGACTTTGAAGTGCACGATCTTTGAGAGGCAATTCAGTTTGATCCACAGCTGAATGAAGAGGGAAACAGGGCCGCCATCAATGTCCCACTACAGGCAGGAAGTGAAGCGCTTGTCGCAGAGAAGGATGAAATTTTGGTGCAAACGTAACCAGGTCTCGGTATTGACCACTGAGCCAGCGGATATCTCTGCCTGAACCGATAGCGAGCTCATCCACTTCTTCAACCCAAAGAAGTGGGTCAGGAAGTGAGAACTCCGCGAGCTGGTCGTGAAGACCCACGCAATGCACAGCATAGATAAGATCAGAAGCAACGAATTCCACATCCGCAATGACAGGATGAAGCAGAGTGCAGAAGGACACGAAAGCAGACGCGACATCAGAGTCGGTGCGCGGGCGACGGGCGTTGAAACGAAACGAATCTCCAAGAATTGCTTCTATGGCTTCAGCCTCGGCATTGGACGAATACTTGAAGATCATGGCTAAACGCCTCCTGTCGATGGCCGACATGTCTGCGATTTCTCAGAACTGTCCTCGCCAGAGCCACAAAAGGAAAACCCCACGAAGGCCATGGCGCAAGCAAGAAACATACGAATGCAAGGAAAGACGCCATGCGGACAGCAGAGCAGGCTAAAATAGAATGGAAGAAGGAGCAGTCCCGAGGGAAGCCTGGCAAGAAATGCGGGAGGAGACGAGAGCCAGAGAAGCATGTGGGGGAACAGCGATGGATGGGAAGGACGCCGCCGAAAGAAGGCCATGGCGCAAGCAAGAAACATGCCGAATGCAAGGAAAGACACGCCATGCGGCCGGCAGAGAAGGCTAAAGAGAAAGGAAGAAGGAGACAGTCCCGAGGGAAGCCTGGCAAGAAACTCGGGAGGAGACGAGAGCCAGAGAAGTGTGGGGGAACAGCGAGGGAGAGGAAGGACGCCGCCGAAAGAAGAGATGGGAAGGGAAGAGACCGTCGCGCGGGGGAGCTGCTAAACGCGGTGGAAGCGCGTGTGTGTGAGACTTAGCTACGACAGTTGCTCCGATCAAGGGAAAGGATAGAAGGAAGACCAGGCACAAGTGACCGTCGCTGGAGGAAAGTAAGGCAGAAGGATTGTCGATGGCGTAATTGGACCAGGAAATCAGATGCCTTATCGGCTTCTCTGTACTTGTGAGATATGTTCCAGGAAAGAAGTTGCCAAGCCATAATGAATAGAAGGAAGGAATAAGTTCATTTTCCAGGATTGGGAAGCGCCAATAGAGACCGCTGAAATGAGAATTTGAGAGTCCCCTTCGATACAAAGGTCAGAACAACCAAGACGAACCGCCATCTTGACCCCTTCCAAAAGGGCCTGAGCTTCGGCAGAATTACTAGTGCCAACTTGTAACGGGAAGGAGCCCGCATGAATAAGAGACCTCGATCGTCTCTGATGATGCAACCAGCCCCAGAAGGACCTGGATTACCTCTGGAGGCTCCATCGAAGTTTAATTTCCACTGTCCTTCTGGGGGGGTACGCCATCGAGTATTCTTCTTGAGCAGCAATTTTTCAATTTGTGAGAACCCCATTCGGATAATAGAACTAGGAGTGGGGATTTTATGAGAGACCAATGCCTGAAGAATGGCGAAGTCTTTGGAGGAAAAGGAATGAAAAGAAGAACTCTTAGTGTTATACATTCAGAGATAGCCCACCTCCAGCTTGGAGAGGAAGAAGGAGCTCCACTTTTTTGCTCTCTGAAAACGGCGGAGGTTTCGTTCCCACCAACGTGCCAAAGCAAGGAAAGAAGTAGGGACTTACAAGCCAATTAAACTTTGCAAGCAATTTTGAGGAAAAGGTGGCCCAGAGGAAGACTTTTTTTAAAAGGCCCCCCCTCAATTTCTGTACAAGAACCAAGAAACGTTCAGCTTGCTAAAGAGCCAATCCCAACAATGGAGGTGAAAGGACAACAAGAGGAAGAGATGGTCAAGATCGTCCTCTGCTTCCACAAGAAAGACATTTTGATGGGGCCAATTAAAGCCCCACGCGCGCCTTACTAGATGAGTAGGACCTTTCTCTTCAAACCAGCCACCGAAAAGAAGTAAGCATCTTTTGTTGAATGTGGGGGTGCCAAACATCCCAAAAGAAACTCGGAGAGCCTTTCTGCGGATGAGGAAAGGAGTATGTTGTAACCATCCGGACAATTGTAGTGGCCATAGAGGCTATTTCCAAACCAGAAGATACAATCTGAACATAGGAATGAAGCATGGCGTATTGAGAGAGGAGGAAAGAGGATAGCTTCCTTGAGCGAGGCCGCGATAGGGACGAGACACTTTCCAACACCAGGTAGGGCGAGCCGTTCGGGATCTGGAAACCATAAATCAACAACAAGGGAGCCCCAAAGTAATTTGGAAAGACTTCAAATACCATTGAGCGCGGGAATCATGTTGAGGGGAGGGACGCCATTCCAGCTTTCTCCCAACCGGACGCCGTTGACCATTGTTTTATTCTTCACGAGCCCGAATCAGCAATAGATTTTGGATGGACCACTCACCTTGCCCAGGTGACGCGCCCCTGGACGCTCAGCCTGGAAAGAACCGCTATTTCGTTTCCCTCCATGTATTTAGGGTAGCCGAAGGGACTTAAAGGCACTTCTACTCTATCTGCAATGAACCTTCCAACCACTTTTGCCCGAGCCGCATATGTATCTTTACCCGGCCAAAGAATCACGGCCATAGCCGGGCACCACCCACGAGCCATCGCAGATGTCTTAGGAAGCGTTTGCCACCCCAACATGTCCCCATATCGAGTAAGGGAGGGCTAACGAAGTGGACCAGTTTCCACGTTAAGGAGTTTGAGGCGGCGCCACCCACATTCCGCACCACCGAGCCACGGTAACGGCCCCCCGGTTGATGTCTCCCCGAGTTCTGGAGGAGGGGCCGGCCACCCAGCGTTAGGGGAGCTCGGGTAGTGTATAGCCTAGGAGGCGGAAGTGCCATAGCGACAGCGTGGCAGTGACGACAAGGACCAGGCACCGCCCCGGCAACTGGCCGTGGATGAGAGTGCGCCACACCACTGAGAGACGCTAAATAGAGAGCGTTGAAAAGACGGGCGGAGGGTAAAAAACGCACGTAAAGATCACACGCGACGTGAACACGGGCCGGTTCTACGAATAGGGAGAAGAGGTAGAACAGAGAGCCGATAAGGGGGAAGAATGACCGAAGAAAAAACTGACCGGCTAGGAACAACCATTTTCCTTTCCAGGAGAGGGAGTTTGAGCAGAGGATGAATTGAAAAGCCCATTCTATAATTGAGCCTACCCTTCCCATGAAACAAAAGGAAACCCCAAGTAAGAGTTGGGGAGTATGTTGGCCCGGAAAAGAGCAGAAAAAAACAGCAAGAATGCTGGGTTTAGAATTCTCCCCGAAGCCTGGGGAATAGGGCACACCTCGAAAACGAATGGAAGAAAGAGAGATGCAGCGGGATTATGAAAAACATTTAGGACTGCCCCCCGCCGCCGAAATATGAGGGTCCCCGAAATTAGAGGAGAAACTGCGTCGTCGAGCACCGCCGGAAACAAAGGCGACCATTGGCCGAAAAGCAAAAGTAGATCGCTCAGCGAATGCTGATGAGAAAAGAGGAGGGAAGATTGGAGGACACATGTGAAGGCGAGATTTTCAAACGGAAACCATCATGAATTTGCAGCTAATGCCTTAACGAACTGCACGTTGCTTCCGCCTCTTGTAAAAGAGGAATGGGGAAAGCGGGGGGCCTGACGCAATGCCCCTGCTGTTCTGAAAATACGCCTTCCCGCGACCCATTTAACAAGAACCGAGAAGCGCGGTGAAGAATGCATTCAAAAAAATCAATTACAGAACTGAGCACCAAAACCCAAAGCTTGCAAAGAAAGAAGAAGGAATCCCAAATTTATCGATCATACCTTGACTGAAATCCCGTGTAAAGCAAAACATGCCTGCTCTGGAGGAAATTATGAGGGAGTGAATGAGCTCTGAGAAATAAATAATGCCTTCCTGCGATATTCCGGGATGAACAACTCGTTTCACGGGGCACACTAAGCTTAGTGCATCAAAGGGGAAAGTTACTCGTGGCTCTAGCTTTGGAGAGATTTATAGGTGGTATTGCCAGGGAGATAGGCTGAAGTCATCAGAGCTTCTCAGCAGGGATTTAGGGAAAGAAAAAAGACAAATGACAAGTGTGATTAAGGTCCCAAGAATCTTCCCTGTTAGCTCTAGATTCCTCAAACCACTGCCAAACATCGGAACGTGACATCCAGAAATCTGGAAGACGGAAGCGTAGGGGAAACGGAAAAGCCGGTCCCGGATCTGGAGCTCTTCACGCTTCATGGAGACACAACTATTTTCAGAACCTCTTCAAAAGAGCAAGGGGGAGAGGAAGGAAAGAAGGAAAGATTAAGTCTAGCCTCCGCATACATTGGGAATTGAGAGGTGAGAAGAGGAGTGCGGAACAAGAGGGATTCCGTGTCATTGAGGAGCTTGTGGACGAAATCCACACATCTGATTTAAATCGGAGTAGAGAGGTAATGGCGTACATAGAAATATCGAGTGAGAAGGCGTGTTAATTGCTAGTTCTTGGGATCGAACGACGAGAGAAAAGAAATTTTTGTGTTGTTCTATCCGTCCGTGAACATGTTCCCTGATTTTGACGCCGAAAAGGTTTCCTCTTTGCAGAAGGATGTCCCCCAATTACTAAAGAAGAGTTTTCCTTGGGGGACTCGATGAGGACAATCCTCCAAAGAAGCAGAATAGATTGCACGTTTTAAAGGGAGTGAAGCACAGAGGACTACTCACCACGGAGGGATTGGTACTGAAAGACTATTGTTGAGAGAATGGAATAATGGTGCAGCTGGTTGTAATTTGTCATCTGAGCAAAGATAGCTTTACTAGAGAGATTGACCAAATACGAGAGGAGTTCCTTTACAATAAGGACGAGCGGCGAGTCCCACCAGCCCCTTATCAGCGACCTAACGAGAAAGGGTCCTATGACAGCTACATATTTTAAATTGAAGGGGGATGACGCAAGAGGGATGTCAAGTTAGACCACAGAAACAGGAAAATGGTCAGAACCAGAAAGAGGTTGAGGACAGAGCTTTTCTAGAAGAAGAAAAATTCTGCTGCAACCAAAGGTTAGGAAACCAGGAAGCGATCAAGGCGTACGCGAGGGAAATGAATCCAGTACGCCTATTGTTTCCAAGTAGAACCAACCCTTGCACGGCTCCAGATCGACTAGGATGAGAAGAGGTGGAAACAAAGGATGAGAAGTCCACCTGTGAACGAGGCTACCATTTGAAGACACCCCTGCTTATCTCGATCAGAAAGGGCTTATAGCATTGAAATCACGGCAATAATGAATTTCTCCGCTGACACGGGCCGTCAGCAGTAGCTAGGTTACCCAAAGAAGAATCCTTTTGTGGATGGGACGGTCGGATGGACAATAATATTTCCGAGGTAAAAGAAAATCTCAGATGCTTGTCGAAAAACCTTAACCCAAATGAAGTTGCTATCTAAAAACAAGGGGTGAGAGATCATGCAACAATGCCCAAATTTCCAAAGAATACTAAACCCGCCCGAGGATCCGACCAGAATTCGAGAAGCAGGCCCACGTCACACCCTTTTTCATTATTGAATCCAGTTTCTTTTACAACCTTCAAACCGACATTTTTAGTTTCTTGAATCAGACAGATATCCCACCCCCTGCCCGGGCATAACGTCTGTCACAGACGTTGTTTGTTAGGCGCCTGGCGCCTCCTAAACGTTCCGGCACCATGAATCTCTGCTTCCGCGAGGCCTTGCCTCTCCTACGGGTCGCTGGGCCAGCACCCCACGACTGTAACTGAGTTGCTTCCGCGGTGCCTTCGTTGAGAGCCAGCTCACTTTTTGGGGAGTCCAGCTACTTTTTGGCCCCCCCTCCCCTGCGAAGCGGGGGCGGGGAGTGGAAGCAGGGGTACCAGAGTGTTTCGGCGCGGGGGGGGACCTGGGGACGAGCAGGTGGTGGTGTAGCAAGGGATCCACACGGGGGGACGACCTCGGTAGGACAAATAGCAAATCCTCTTTGGCCGAAATCCATTTCTCAACTTCCTCCGAGCTGCCAACTCTTACCAATGGAATGAATAATTGGAAAGGGATAGGATTCCGAGATGAGTCTTGACAATCAGCCGTCGTTTCTTTTTGACTAAGGAAAGATTTGGGTGCCAAAGAAGGGGTTCAATGGAAGGAAGGGTAACCTGGGGAGCAGGGGAAGGGGAAAGGAGGCCGAAAGCAGAGTACCTTGGGGGAGGAGGGAGAGAGTGAAGAAGAGAGGAGTGGGCAGGAGGAGGTGGGACACGTTCCGCACAAGATGGGGCACCAGGTGAGGGAGTGGAACAAGACTTGCGAGTTGGCCTGCTTTAAACCACTTGAACAAATATTGGATAAAACCTCTCATAAACAACCTTTTTTTTCCAGCTACCGAAGGGGTGTTAATGTGAATCAGTTCCTTAGGTTTGGAGCTGAAGGAGGGAAATACAAACTCGGGCAAAGGAAGAAAGAGTTACCATTCAGAGTAACAAGGATCAATGTGAAATGAACCGCCGAGACTGGAGCAAATTTAGAAAGGATGGGGAGCCGACAAAAATTCGCTAGTAAGGGGAATACAATAGAATCAACACTTGAAAAACCCATCCTCTGCGCCTTGTGCCAGTCAAAGTGAGCCACCATTCGCGAATCGCAAGCCCCGAAATCGGAAAGAAGGAGTTTTTCCTTTCCATAATCGTCTTCTGAGCAACGCTTGGAATAGCACAAGGAAGTAACCTTTTCCCGGAAGCAATATTAAGGCCGCTCGCCCCACTTGTTTGTTCGACCACCAGTTCCTATACGAAAAAGGGAGACGTCTTTCGATGAAACTTAGCAAAAAATTGCTCTCGAAGCAAGAAAAAAAAATGTATGCGGTGAAAGCCACATCCTCGATTAAGCTGACACGGATGCGGATATCAGTCCTCTGGGGGGATGAGTCGACGGTTCGAGCGGTAATGAATCAGCGTTCAGGCCCGCGGGGACCCTAGACGTGTAGCAGAGCGTCCGCAAGCCCTGGCCCGCCTGCACACACCATTGCTGCACCCCCGAAGGGGCAAGACCAGGAAGTTGTGGAAGGAACGTAGATAGATTCAAAAAAAATATGACCGTTTCGGTCCTTCAACGCCAGTAGGTGAGCTTTATAAAACCTAAAGTCCGTGTGGTATGTGTGCATATTAAGTGTTGGTGTGTGGGTTTAGTTAATTAAAATAATTATATGTAATAATATAGTTATGTGAAATAAGAATATATAAAACATCTACTCTAAAAGTTGATTTCAACATGGACATAGAGCAGGAAAAAAACCCCAGGTTAGGCAAGGGTGGGTATTGTCAGACGCAAAGATATAGCAAGTAACAACAATGTCCCTAAGGGATTGATGTTGATTCTGGAGGAAAGTGAGCGCATAGAAGAAATTCAAGATTGTTGGGTCGAATGACACTTCACTAGATGGTTTGCCACATTGAGGGTGTTGTGCTAGATCTGCTGAAGATCAATATGAGATATCCCCTAACAATCCATGAGAGAAGGATGGAAATTTTGGGCAAACGTAACCAGGTCTCGGTATTGACCACTGAGCCAGCGGATATCTCTGCCTGAACCGATAGCGAGCTCATCCACTTCTTCAACCCAAAGAAGTGGGTCAGGAAGTGAGAACTCCGCGAGCTGGTCGTGAAGACCCACGCAATGCACAGCATAGATAAGATCAGAAGCAACGAATTCCACATCCGCAATGACAGGATGAAGCAGAGTGCAGAAGGACATGAAAGCAGATGCGACATCAGAGTCGGTGCGCGGGCGACGGGCGTTGAAACGAAACGAATCTCCAAGAATTGCTTCTATGGCTTCAGCCTCGGCATTGGACGAATACTTGAAGATCATGGCTAAACGCCTCCTGTCGATGGCCGACATGTCTGCGATTTCTCAGAACTGTCCTCGCAGAGCCACAAAAGGAAAACCCACGAAGGCCATGGCGCAAGCAAGAAACATACGAATGCAAGGAAAGACGCCATGCGGACAGCAGAGCAGGCTAAAATAGAATGGGAAGAAGGAGCAGTCCCGAGGGAAGCCTGGCAAGAAATGCGGGAGGAGACGAAGGACGCCGCCGAAAGAGGAGAAGAGCGAAGTGGAAAATGAAGGGGGGAACCGACGCACGAGTAAGCTGCAAACTCAAGGAAGGCAAATATGACTTGATCATCTACAAAAACTCCGATCGAGAAAAAGAAGGGGAGGCAGACCTGGCCACGAGTTACCGTCGCTGGAAGAAATAGAGGCAGAAGGATTGTCGATTGCAAAGTTAGCCAGGAAGTCGGCAGCTTTGTTAGCTTCTCTGTATTTATGGGAAATGTTCCAGGATGGGATTTTGCCAAGCCAGTATTGAATAGACGGAAGAAACAAATTCAAATTCCACGAATGAGAAACGCCACTAGAGACCGCAGAAATGAGAATTTGTGAGTCCCCTTCAATACAAAGATCCGAACAGCCAAGAAGGACCGCCATCTTTGCTCCTTCCAACAGGGACTGAGCCTCAGCAGAATTACTAGTACCAATAGGTAACGGGAAGGAGCCCGCGTAGATTAGGAAGCCTCGATTGTCACGGATGAGGCAGCCGGCCCCAGAGGGACCCGGATTGCCTCTGGAAGCACCATCAAAGTTTAATTTCCATTGTCCATCAGAGGGGGATCGCCATCTAGTATTCTTCCTAAGCAGAAGTTTTTCAATTTGTGAGAGCCCTTTACGGATAATAGAACCAGGAGTGGGAATTTTGATGAGAGGCCAATGCTTAAGAATGGCGAAGTCTTTGGAGGAAAAGGAATGAAAAGAAGAGCTCTTGTTATTAATACACTCCGAGATAGCCACCTCCAGCTTGGAAAGGAAAGAAGGGAGCTCAGCTTTTTGCTCTCTGAAGAGGCGAAGGTTTCGTTCCCACCAGATGTGCCACAGCAAGAAGTAGGGGCTCACAAGCCAGATGGAACTATGCCAGCTATTTTGAGAAAAAGAAGGCCAGGAGGATAAACTGGCATCGATACTGCTACAATGAACCCAAGCCACGTTCAGCTTACAGAAGAGCCAATCCCAACACATGGAAGTGAAAGGACAAAAAAGGAAGAGGTGATCAAGATCTTCTTCCGCTGCGCCACAAAGAAGACATTTGGATGGGCCAATAAAGCCCCATGCACGCCTTCTTGCTTGAGTGAGAACCTTTCTCTGCTGAACCAGCCAACCGAAAAAAGCTATCTTTGGTGTAATGTGTGGATGCCAACAGCCAAAAGAACTCGGAGAGCCCTTGCCGACTTGAGAGAGGAGTATATTGTAGCCATTTTTGACATTGTACAGTCCAGAGCTATTTCCAACCCAAAGATACTATCAGAGCGATTGAGGAAAGAGGCTCGGCGCTCATTTAAAGTGGATGAAAAGAGACATGCTTCCTGAGTGGAGGCGCCAATAGACACGACATCTTTCCAACACCAAGTAGGCGAGCCATCGGGGTGCTGGAATCCATAATCAGCAACAAGAGAACCCCAGAGAAGTTTGGAAGAGTTCATAATACCGTTTAGAGATGGGATCAGGTTGAGGGGAGGATAGCCATTCCAGCTTTCATCCCAAAAGGATGCAGTCTGCCCGTTATTTATCTTCCACGAAGCTCTATCAGCAGTGAGATTTTTGGATTTGCACATAAAATTCCAGATGTGAGAACCCAAAGGAAGCTCTGAACTGGATAGAAAAAGCTCATTTCTTTGCCCATCCATATATTTATGAGCCAGGACTTTAAAGGCTAGTCTACCTTGATCTGTAATGAAATTCCACACCAGTTTTGCTCCTAGAGCCGAATTCTGAATGGCCAAATCAAGAATGCCAAGTCCACCCAACCTCTTCGGCAATTTGACCAGGTCCCATTTGGCTAAATGAAATTTCCGTTCAGAGCTGAGACCTTGCCAAAGGAAGGTACGGGCCACCTTCTCAATTTTGAGGAGAACGGAGTTGGGGAGCTGCAGAATGGAAAGTGTATAAATAGGAATGGAAAGAAGCACTGAATTAATAAGGAGAGCACGACCAGCAAGAGATAACCATTTTCCTTTCCAAGAGAGGAGTTTTGAAGAAATGGAATTGATAAGACCATTCCATAGATGGGCCTTGCCTTTCCCGTGAAACAATGGAACTCCTAGGTAAGAGTGAGGAAGATTGCCCAAGGAGAACCCAAGGATCTCTTTGATTCTGCCCTGAAGCCTGGGGGCCACGTTGAAGAAGAATATCACTGATTTATTAAAATTTAGAACCTGACCCGCCGCTACAGAATAAGATTCCAGAATATTTGAAAAACTTCTAGCTTCCGGGACAGTCCCTTGGCCGAAAAGGAACGTGTCGTCTGCAAATTGCTGATGAGAAAGAGGAGGTAGATTGGAGGACACGTGCAGGCCTTTCAAAGAACCGTCCCGAATGGCAGCCTTAATGCTGCGACTGAGAGCCTCAGCTACAATTGTGAAAAGGAATGATGAGAGTGGGTCACCTTGACGTATGCCCCTGCTTGTCTGAAAGAAACCTTCCGCCGACCCATTTACCAGAACCGAGAAGCGCGGGGTGGCAATGCAATCAAAAATCCACTTACAAAACTTGGTACCAAAACCCAGGGCTTGCAAAGAGCGAAGTAGGAATCTCCAATTTACTCTGTCATAAGCTTTGCTGAAATCCAATTTAAGCAGCATTCCTGCTCTGGAAGAATTATGGAGGGAGTGAATGAGTTCGTGAGAAATGATAATGCCTTCCGTAATGGATCTTCCGGGGATGAACCCACTCTGTTCCGGGGCAATAAGCTTATGCATCAAAGGGGATAGTCGCGTGGCAATAGCTTTGGAGATGATTTTATAAGTTGAATTGCAAAGTGAAATGGGCCTGAAGTCATCCAGCTTCTCAGCATGGGGTTTTTTTGGGAAAAGACATATGAAGGTATGGTTCAGGTTCCCAAGAATCTTCCCAGTAACTCTGGATTCCTCCACCGCATGCCATACATCGTGACCGATGACATCCCAGAAGTCTTGGAAGAAGGAGGCTGGGAAACCATCAGGACCAGGAGCTTTATCACGCTTCATAGAGAACACAATTTTCCGGATCTCTTCTAAGGTGAAAGGAGAGAGAAGTGACAGATTGTCCTCTTCCGAAATACATCTAGGAATTTGAGCGTGAAGAAGAGATTGCGGATCAAGAGGGGAATCATTATCATTTAGAAGCTTGCTGAAGTAGTCCACCATTTCAGATTTGATTTGTGCTTGCGAGGTGGCGTATGAGGAGTCTTCGAGCTTGAGAGAGGATATATAATTGAGGTTTCTTCTGGCTCGAACCGAAGAGAAGAAAAATTTGGTATTCTTATCCCCGTCCAAAAGCCAGGATTCTCTAGATTTTTGACGCCAGAAGGTTTCCTCTTTGAGAAGAATATCCCCCAATTCTTTAAGAAGAGATTTTTCCTTCTGATAATCCTCGTTAGACATCCCTAGAAGCAAAATAGACTCATTAAGGGATCGAAGAGACTGTTCGACACGGATCTTTTCCTGAAAGATATTTTTGAAAACGGAATGATTCCAACATTGGAGTTTTTCTTTGAGCAGAGAAAGCTTGCGGGATAGTTGAAACATCCGTGTTCCTTTAACGATAAAGGTATCCCACCAGCCCTTTATCAGCAACCGAAGGGAAGGGTCCTGAAGCCACATATTTTCAAATTTGAAAGGGGAACGGCGCGGAGGGATGTCAAAATTTAGAACAACAGAAACGGGAAAGTGATCCGAGCCAGACAGGGGAAGGACATAGCTTTTGAGAAGAAAACTCTGCTGCAACCAAGATTCAGAAACCAGAAAACGATCGAGACGAACCGCAAGGGAACTAAAACCTGTACGCCTATTGTTCCAAGTGAACCAACCCTTGCACGGCTCCACATCAACTAGTTGAGAAGTGTAGACAAAGGAAGAGAAGTCCACCTGCGAACGAGGCTGCCAAAGAATACCACCTTTCTTATCACGATCAGAAAGTGTAGCATTGAAATCACCTGCAAGAATGAATTTCTCCGCAGGCACTGCCGCCAACAACAAGCTGAGATTATCCCAAAGTATCCTTTTGCTGATGGGATTGGAGGGACCATAAATATTTCCGAGGTAGAAGAAATCCTCTGAGTGCTTGACCGAAACCTTGCACCAAATGAAATTGGAATCAATGACAAGGGGGGCAATCAAGCAACTAGCTGTTTTCCAAAAAATACCCAAACCGCCCGAGGCTCCGACAGAGTCCGAGAAGCAGCCTTCCCATCCTTTCCATTTACTGAACCAGCCTTTTTTACAACCTTCAGCCGACATTTTAGATTCTTGAATAAGA
This sequence comes from Taxus chinensis, assembly GCA_019776745.2. NCBI lineage: Eukaryota > Viridiplantae > Streptophyta > Pinopsida > Cupressales > Taxaceae > Taxus > Taxus chinensis. The sequence continues at coordinate 5,172,507 of CM034151.1, read as the reverse complement.
CAAATATCCGCTCCCTCTTCCAGGACATAACGTCTTAGCAGACGTTGTTTGTTAGGAGCATTGAGGCCCCTAACGTTCCAAGAAAGGATGATCATGTTTGCTTCAGAGAGGACTTGCCTCTCCTACTGGATGACGGGAAAAAAGACCGAAGCTGAAGTTGCTTCCCGTGGGCCACTTCGTTGAGAGAAAGCTTACATTTGTTGGGGCGACCAAGAATACTTTTAGGACCAACATCGACATTGAGAAAGGGGGAGTGGGAAGAAGCGGTCCCAAAGGGCGCGAAGGGGGGGAAAGGGAAGGAGAGAAGGCGGGGGAATCACCAATGGGGTCACCAGGGGGGTCGGCCTCGGAAGTCAAAAGCAAATCCTCTTTAGAAGAGATCCAATCCTCAAGCTCCTCTGAGCTGCCACCCTTGCCGATGGATATGCCTTCATTGATCAGGGATAGGATGCGGGTGGAATCTTTAACAACAGCCGCAGTTTCTTTGACTAAGGAAAGCGTAGCGGGAGCCAAAGCTATGGGTTCGACGGCGTGAGAAGTGCCCTGAGGAGCAGGGGGCGGAGAGGAAGGAGGGGCTCCAAGGGGAGGGGAAGAAGGTAGATCAGGTGGGATGGGGGACACTTTCCGCCAAGTAGGGACGCCGTGTGAGAGAGAAGAACAAGATTTGCGGGTGTGACCAGGCTTCAGGCACTTGAAGCAAAAATTAGATAGACCTTCATACACAACCTTTTGTTTCCATAAACCCGAAGGGGTGTTAATGAGGATCAGATCCTTAGAACACGGAGCAGAAGAAGAAGAGATGCAAACTCTAGCAAAGGAGGAGCGATTACCATTCAGAGTAACAGGATCGATGCGAATGACCCTTCCTAAACTGGCGCAAATTTTCGAAAGGATTGGGGCCGCCCAGAATTCGCTAGGCAGGGAGTATAGACGAATCCACACTTGAAGCCCTTCCTCTGCCGCCTTTTGACAGTCAAAATGAGGCTCCCATTCACGAATCGCGAGCCCTGAGTCGGAAAGAAGGGAGTTTTTTCTTTCCATGGTATCGTCTCTTTGTGCAGCGCTGCGAAACATCACTAGAAAAAAACCCTTTTCCAGTGAACGAATATTAAGGCCGCTACCCCACTGATTTTCACACCAGATCCTTATGCTCGTAAAGGGGAGCCGTCTTCCGATGAACTTAGCAAAAATTGCTCTCGTTGCCAGACAAGATGTATGCTCAGAGAAAGCGAAATCCTCGATAAAGGACACAGAAGGAAGACCTTCCTTCGAGGGGGAAGAGATACGGCCCGGGAATGTTTTATCGACGTCAGGCCCTCGGGGACCAAGACGTTTGAGCAGAGCGTCCGACAAGCCCTGGCCCGCCTGGCACACCATTGCTGCACCCCGAAGGGGCAAGACCAGGGGACCGTTGAAGGAACGTAGATTCAAAAAATATGACCGTTCTGTTCCCTTCACCGCCTAGTAGGTGAGCTTTATTAAAACATAAAGTCCGTGTATGTGTGCATATTAAGTGTTGGTGTGGGTTTAGTTAATTAATAATTATTATGGTAATAATATAGTTATGAATAAGAATATATAAAACATATACATAAAAGTGGATTTCAAATGGACATCGAGCAGGAAACCCCAGGTTAGGCAAGGGTGGGATATTGTCGACGCAAATATATAGCAAAGTAACAACAATGATCCATAAGGGATTGATGTTGATTCTGGAGGAGTGAGGCCTAGAAATTCAAGCTTGTTGGGTCGAATGACACTTCACTAGATGGTTTGCCTACATTGCGGGTGTGCTAGATCTGCTTAAGATCCAATATGAGATCCCTAACAATCCATGCCCTTTAGAGCCTTTGATGGATGAGGGTGATTTCCTACTAAAGGTCCCAAATCTAGGAAAAAATAAGTTCCAGACATATTCCATGTTTATGCTTAGGCTAATAAGCCTCTCTTGAGTTCCATAACATTGTCATCTAAATACAACAACTAGGTTCAACAAATAGAGTATGAAAATGAATATTCGTTTTGTCAAATTTTCCATAAATTGGGGCATTATTAGAATCAATGTCTATCCAATTTATAAAAGGAGTAGTTTGTGTGGAATAAAAAGGAAAGTCGCAAAAACAATCAGAGGTATCGCAAAAGTTTGATATAAATTCACGAAAAGGAGAAACTTTAAACCATATAGTCTCTGATGATGATAATGTAAATCCAAACTGTGAACACAGAGAATCAATTTCATTGCAAGATGTTAACTAGTTGAAAGATGGGAACTATGATGTAAAGGGGAACCTGGATTCCTATGTCCCAGTTTTGACTAATTCGAGGGATCAAAACTTTAAGGAAACCATTAGCCTAAGGAAACACAATGAAGATAAAGCAGATGTTATAACATTGTTAGAAGAAAATGAAATCATCAACATTGAGCTTGGAGCTTCTAAAGAGACTCTAAGCTCCCTCAATAAATCTCTTCCTAGGGTCCCTTCAAGACTATATTGAAGCAATAGAGCTTAACTAGTCAGAGAGCTATAAGGAGGGGTTGTGGGAAAATCAAGTACACAATGAAGAAGATTTAGCCCAGATATCGAAGATTTGATTGAAGTCTACCCATCTTATTTTTCTCCCAAATTTTTTTATCCAAGTAAATGTGATCATGGTTTCCTTATTATTCCCAGTGAGGAAGGTGGGTTGAGACTGAGGGTCTTTGATTTTTGGGAATGGCCTATCTATAAGGAGTAAGATTATAGGGTTAGGAAGGATATCAAGGTGGATTTCACACAGGAGATCCTAAAGGAAAATGTCACTCAACTCGTTGAATGGAATTCAATCTCACGTAGGAGAGGAAAAGCACAGATGAATCAATAGGCCTTTCCCTTTTTAATAAACAAGTGTTAAAATGAAGGAGGACAAAACTAGGTATAACGAGGTTTTGTTGCTGAGAAGTTGGTTTCTTGGTAGTTGTTTTGCTAGCTTATGTTAGCTCGGAAATGTAAACTACTAGTTTATTGTTTGTTTGTTGTTTCGTTGCCATAGGTTATATGCCTCTTGTCTATTTGGTTATTTATTTACCCTGATCATGTTTTCAGTTCTCTCTAGTCATGGTAATGCTTTATATCTCAGTGTTTATTTTGTAAAAGGGTCGGGACCCTTTCAAAAACCCTACCTTTACCCTGTATCAAAAAACATAGTAATGAATTTATATTGTAAAGTTTTAATATAACATGAAAGGTGTCATAATAAGACCCCCAAAAATGTTCCTTTAATCTTCTAATGTCAAAATTTACAATTTTGAAGTGATATGCTAATACTAGCATATAATTGGATAGCAAGTTGAAAATACTTGGTTGAGCGAATGTATCATTTACTGCCTTCAATGGTACTAATAATAAAATATGGAAAAAAAAGATTATATAAATGTAATATCTTAAATATGGACCAATGGAATTTGGTTATTATTCTTGGCTTTATCTCATCCCATTTCCTTTTGTGCGCTTAATTGGCTTATTCCTACACACATATCACTCAATTTAGCACTCTACAACCACTGGGTCACACTTGTTACTTGGTAATGACCCATCAAAAACTTATTACTTAATACAAAACACATCTTTAAACTTATAGTGACTTTTCCAATTTAGAAAAAATGATTTGCACTTTCCCAGGATAAATTTACCCATCAAGCAAAAAATTAGACGTCGGTTTTTTCTAGGGCCTACGTTTTTATCTTCTACTCATGTAATGGTCACTTTTTCAAATGCACAAGTTAGTCTAGTCAACTTGGGGTCAATTGAGTGGGAAAACATTTCACAATAGTCACATATTAAAGCACAATCACCCCGCCTATTAAAAGGTCCTCAACTACTGACATCTTTGGGCTACCTAGGAGATCACAACAAAGCACCCAATTGTAAAATCACTCTCTTAAGTATATCATCTAGTTACTAAGTTTAAATATATATTGTGCTACCCTAGATCATTATCACATACTACATTTGACACTTAAGCTCATTACCAAGTGTCAGAAGCCATTTTAGGATCTCGTCAACACATTGTTACTACACATTCACACACATTCACAAGTAGGGATGACCACGTGAGGTTTGACCCCTCTTCAAAGTATTATTACATAGTGTAAGACTCGTCACACCATGAGGGTTTTGGCGAGGTCAACCCATCCTAATTGGACTAACTTCAAGAGAGAGCTAGGGTTTAAAGGAGAAGTTTTGATATGTTATAGAGACACAATCACCATAATTTGAATATATATTCAAAAACCTATATCACAAAAGATTACAATGTTAGAGCCAAATATGAGTGCAAAGTTGCATAGAAAAAATCAGCCCTACAGAACAAACATGTTTGGTGACTCTATCCCATATGAACAGATCCATCCTCCACACACTTCCAGATCACCAAATTTTATACAGATTCGAATCTCTTCCTGTATGACCTATATCCATCTCACAATGCACTACAATTTTAATTATCTAATTTTATATAGTTTGAATATATGATATAATTGAACAATACATAATTTAGGATCCATTGATTTATTGTGGATTTACTATATTTCTAGTTCTAAATCATATTAACACTATTATTTATCTTAATTAGGAAAACCTTGGTTTTCATAGTACATTTTGGTGAACCCAACATGCAACCGAAGGCTCCATGTCTCGCCTCTAGGGTTTCAAATTTCTAAATACTCCTTTAGGTTTTCTAAAAAAACTAATTTACTTTTGATCATTTACATTATCACAATGTTTGATACAAACATTTGACAAGAGAAGAGATTTTAGCAAAAAATAATGAGCTCAATAAGGAACTAAAAAGGATTATCATCTTTAATCCTTATAATATGTTGCAAGACTATACTTTGAATTTTGTAGACCATATTTTTGCTATAGACATCAATTTAGATTATACACCCATACTTGTACCTCCACCGCAACCTACTCCTCAACCCAAGACACCTCCTAATAAAAAAATCCATTACTTATTGCTAGCTCATCGACTACTTATACCAATGCTCCTTGATTGCAATCTCATTTAGTTACCAAAAACCTCCCAAGTTGAAATGACCAAGTCACATAGTCCACCACTTAATCTTAAGGCATATTGTGTTTACCACCAATTTCTTTGACATGTTATTAACTATTGTTTTGCATTATGTATAAATATCAAAGATCTCATCGATGAGCACACCCTTACCTTTATTATTGATTTGTGTACTTTCAACATACCAACATCTAACCCTCTTTACACATCCGCTTCACACTACATGTCTATACTGCATTCTACACCTATTCCCACTACAACTCTTGTAATACCTGCTAAAAAATGGTACACCTCCTTCTCACCCATAAAGAGTTTCATGGTGGATCTTATCACTTGAATTGCATATTAACCTTTATTATTTATCAAATATCTTTATTCCTTAAAATTGGATCTTATATCACATTATATTATCTCGGGCTCTTATAACATCCACAAGTCTCTAATAATTGTCCACGAGGATATATAGATACCAATAAGCATGAAACAACTGATTTTTCAAATCAACAATCATCTGATCCATATCACACCTTTAATAAAGGACATCCCTTGGGTGTTAATCCATGGTCAAATAAAACTTTTATATGCACCAACATGTTACTTTCATGATTCTTTATTTTATATCATCAATTCTTTTATGGCTACAATACCAACATGGGATATGAAACATACATAAGGCTTTATCTCAAAGTTTAAAAGAAATTAGTAATCAAAACACACCCATGCACCCTCTTAGGTCATATAGATTCCCTAATCGACCAAATATACTACTTAACAATACTCATACATTATCCAAACCTTGGATTAGTCATGGATAACTTACTCATCATATACCCTACCACATTGACCATCCATTATCACCTCTTCCAAGTCTCATTTTATACCAGGTTTTATGGTAACCTATGATATATATCCATGTGTGATGCATCACTATTTGAAAATAGTTGCACGGGTGTGACCCTTGAGAGACATTGATGCACTTTGATTCACATTGAAAGACTAAAGTTATTATGATTACTTGTGTTGTACAAATGTGTAACATTACTATTGACTAATCTAGTTACTATAGCGCATGTGATTACTTTTTAGATTCTTATGATGATCTTATATAGTACTTTACATCCTATTACATAATCCTTATACTCATGGCCATAGATCCTCTATCTGAATTGCATTTATAATAACACCTTATTGGCATGTAAATGTCAAGGCATTTTACTTGAGAATCCTATGAAACTTTTTCTCATTTCTCAAGAAAGTTGGTCAAAATCACCCCTTTATAAATATCAACTTATATGAAAGGGTTCAAGAGCCTCATGTGGTTTTAGAAGCCCAAACCATAGCCATTGGAAATATTTCAGAGTCTACTACATTCCACTGTGTTCAAGATAAGGTTTTGGAAGCACAAAAAAACAACCCTTTCATGCACTAAGGCACATTAGTCTTTATGAAAGAGAGAACTTGCGCGAAAGATTTTAAGAACCTCAAGTGGATTTAGAATCCTAAAAATGGTCAAATTTTATCTCAATGAGTACTCTTTAAGGTCTAAGTGTTGGTTTTATTCCTACTCATCTCAAGCTCTCGTGATTGCTCAACTTACTATTACTCCTTGAGCCACCAAAAAGGTAAGTTGGGTCAAAACTAAAAAATAATTTATTTTCAAGTTTTAAAAGTGGTTCCATTGTATTTTTTGGCCTATTTCTATTCAATTTCATATATTATAGCCCCCAAAAACATTAAGTTTTGGGCTTGGACCCAAAAAGTGTTTCTCACGTTCTAATTCTTCGTTGAGTTGTTGATGTCAAAAACTTAAGTGACTTAGGTGCACTTATGGAGCATGGTGGCCTTTTGGGAGGTGGAAAAAAAGTATGCATTGTGTTTTATGATTCCATGCCCTCATAAGTGTGCCTCGTGTTGATTGGTCATCCCAACTCAAAAACATAAGCTAAAGTACATCTTGGGAGAAGGTGGAAGGCTTGTTGACTAGTTTTGACTTGCATGCACTCTCCCTAAGACCCCCAAGCACATTTTTTACCTCCCAAGAAAAAAATTACACTTTTAAAATGTTCCATAAACTCTCAAAATGTGTCTCAACCTAATTGGTGCACATTTTTGGTGTGGAGATTACAAAACTCTTTTGCAAAACATACTTTGCATCTCCACACTCAAATCTTCACAACTTTAAGTGATTTTTTAAAATATTATTTTCCCTTTATGGAATCCCAACAACCAAATGAGAAAAAATCAAATAAAAAATATAACATATTGTTCATTTGTGCCTTCAACCTCCATGAAAACCAAATGGATGCCCTTGTATTTTCCAAACTACTTTTGCTCATATCTTGACCTCACATGGCTAAAAATCCTTGAAACTTCACACACTTTCCCTCCATGAAAATTACTTTAAGACGATATTAGACACAAGGGTTGTAACAAGGTGTTTTTTATCTTCTCACTTGAAATATTTTTTATAGAAACCCTTGTTTCCCCATGTTTCTTCCAAAAATTCAAATGCTCATTTCTTACAAACCCCAAGGCCAAATCCTATGAGACTTTTTCCCATGAGTTATTTTCCAAAACACCTCCACATTGATCTATTCCTTATTTTCTACAATGGAGGAATTTATTTCACGAGTTTTGGCTCATTTATCCCCAAAAATGCCATTTAAAAAACTCTCCATGCAATAAGAACTTGTTTTGACATTTTCTTATTTTTTTTATGAGAGATCCTTGTGGAAATTGGAGCACATATTCCTCTTGGAAAAATATTTCTAATGAATCTAGTTGCATGTGATTTGGATAAATTTTTCTCCATGGTGATCCAAACAAGATTATAGCTGAAAAACACCATTAAAAACCTTGAATGTATGTGAATAAAAAAGAAGGTCCTTCCTCTTGATTCTTTGAGATCAATCAACAATATCACATCCTCTAATGAAAAAAATTCACAACACGAAGTTTCATTATTCTAGATACGAACCCATTTTGGTCATAGTCTTAGTATATCTAGATATTGGAGACAATAATGTAGAGCACATGGATCTTGAGGACTTGAAATGGAGAGTGGAAGAAGGAACCCACACTGCACTAGTTGATATAATATTCCAAAGTGGACTTTACCGAGCTTTTGAGTTCCCACTAGCTCTCTAAGACAAAATTTGTTCTCACATATACCTAGGACTATGAACCAAAGAGTCAAACCATCACCATTAATGATGGATCCATCATCGTTATCTTATCTCTGAAGGGAATTTCAAAATGACTATGTATTCTAAGACCTAATAATGTAATGATATTAAACAAGGAATATGCTTTACTTGAGTGGGTAAGAAATAAGTCTTACTTGTAAAGAGTAATGATCGACAACTGGATGAAGACTTCTCATAAAATCTCCCACCTTCTTAAGACTCTCTCCCATTTAAAATTCATTTAGAACATCCTTGATTGCATAATCATGCTTAGTAGGCTCATGAGAGAGGTATCCACTAAAAAATTCCATCCATGGATGTCCCAGTTTATCCTCATCACCAATGAAGAAACTCAAAAGATTGAATAGAGTCAAATAATTAGTGATAATTTACATTCTCAACTGATAAGTCTTGCAACTTTGTAGAAGTGGCCTAGATTGTCTTCTGAAATAAATCTCCCTAGAGGTGCTCCAATATACTAAGTATATGTACAGCTCATTATGAGAGAGTACAAGAGACATTACACCTGGGTTAACAAGTAGACTGAATCTAGGAGTTACAACTTTTGAGGGGAAATAGTCATTTGGAATGGAAGAAATTACATTCGGCAATTGAATTGCACGTATAATCCAATTACACCCACAATTCTAGCAATCTAGAAATGGAGTCCATGTTGAGTTGGGAAGTTGAGTTCTAAGTGCAGTTGACTATAATGAGGAAGTTGAATTCAAGTTGAGTTAACTAGAATGAGGACGTGGTTTTTGACTAGGAGTTAACTAGGAATGAGGAAGTGGATATTGACTAGAAGGTAACTAGGAATGAGGAAGCGACTGTTGACTAGGAAAATAGGTGTATTTTCCTAATTAAGTAACTAATTTAATTAGCTATAATGTGAAACATAATCAATTAATCATTTGTTTAATAAATTATAATTAACTTAGATAAAGTGTACTATGGACTAATTTAATAAATTTAAGGGGCTTATACACATGATTAATTAATTAGATTAATCAATAAAAAAGGGGATATGAACTAGGAAGTGAATTGGGATAATACTGGGAATACGTATGTAATTTTGGGGTGTCTAGATTGATTTCATATAACTTTTATCTTAATCTTTGGATTCCTTTTTTGAAATTTAAGCATCTCTTCCAAGTTCTTATCAAAGTATAAGTCTTGAGTTTTGCATACCCACATCCTAACTTAAGAACATTCATTTAAATTTGAGTCTTGACCTTTGGTATTAAATTTATCAATGTCAAGTGCAATCACCATCCTAATCTTTAGTTATTTTAGTCTAACATTCACTTGGTTAGACTCTAAGCATTTTCCTAAGTCTTCTAGTTTAACATTCACGTTGTTAAACTCTAAGTACTTTCATATTCTACGTCTAATAGTTTAATATTTGCTTTGTTGAAATTTAGGCACTTTTATTTCTTAACTCTTCTGTCTTAGCATTCACTTTGTTGAGAGTTGAGTCATTAATTTTATTTCCTAAGACTCTTCTATCTTAGCATTCAATTTGTTAAGATTTGAGTAATCAATCTCATTTTTAAACTCTTCTATATTAGAATTCACTTCATTAAGAGTTAAGTAATCAATCTCATTCTAAACTCTTCTATCTTACATTAAATTTTTAAAGAGTTGAGTAATCAATCTCATTTAAAAATATTCTATCTTAGCATTCACTTTGTTAAGAGATGAGTAATCAATCTAATTTATAAACTCTTCTATCTTAACATTCACTTTGTTAAGAGTTGAGTAATAAATCTTATTTCATAAGTCTATTATTTTAACATTCACTTTGTTAAGATTTGAGTAATCAACCTTTGTTTCTCACATCTCCCATCTTAACATTCAATTTGTTGAGATTTGCATAATTGATCTTCATTGTTAAACCTCTTACTTCAACATTCACTTTGTTGACATTCAAGTCATCCTTTTTAATTTCCAAACTCTCTTATTTCAACATTCACTTTGTTGCTATTCTAGTAATCCCTTTTCATTTCTAAACCTCTTATTTTCAACATTCACTTTATTGAAATTTGAGAAATCCATTTTCACATCTCTAAGCCTCTCATTTTAACATTCACTTTGTTGAATTTTTAGAAAGTACTTTCATCTTTGATTCTTTTATTTTTGACATTCACTTTGTCACAAATCTAAGGACATTCTTTTAATCATTATAACTTGATCAATCAATTCAATTTCCTAGTCTTATATTTTTGGAATTCACCTTGCCAAATGTTAAGCACATCTATTTGAGCACTACTCATTATATATTGGAATTCAATTTTTCAATGTATAAGCACATCAAACAAGTTTCCATGTTACCATTTTTTCATACAAAATGGTGGGAACAAGAGAGAGAAATTACTAACCCTTTGGAAGAAAGGATAGAATTTATTTTCACATTAGTTCCGATGAGGAGGAAGAAGAAAACAAGAAAAACAATGCCTCCGCAGAAGAACAAGAAAATCTTGATGGAATTTTACTACAAAATAAAGATCAATTTCTTCTGCATCTCCTTGAAATGGGAGAAAAGTTTCCTTTGAATTTTGATGACAAGAATTTTAAGATTCTACAAAGCCAACCTGAATCAATTAAGAACACCCAACTCAAGTCTAATAAGAATAATGAGGTTGTATCAAGTAAAATAAATGATGATAATAAAGGGAAGTCTACTATTTCCATGACCATGTCAAATTAGGCATTAGTAGACCAAATCAATGAGATGGCTAAATAATTAGCTTTAATTGCCTCAAGGGTCACTGATGACACAAATAAGAAAGAAATAAAGACTAAAATAGAAACATTAAAAACAAAAAACAAACTTAAAAATGTTCTAAATATTCCACAAAATGATTCACCATTCGTAAAGGAATGACAAACCATGAAGGATATCATCTTCAAAATGTAAAAAAAATAGAAAACAACTCAACTTTGAGGAGATGTGACCTTATCCATTTGATCATGACATTTTGTGCTTAATTTTTCCTAAATATTTTGAAGTTCCAAACTTTGACAAGTGTAAAGGCAAACATGACCCTCATGAACATGTCAAATAATTATTTTTGACTTATTAGGAGGTAGCCTATAATGATGTATATATTTTTCCGTTATTTCTAAAAATATTACAAGAACAATCCCTAGATTATTTCTTTCATATCCCGAAAGGTTTGATTACAAACTTTGCTGACTTATTTGAGAAGTTTTTAAAAAACTTATCCTTTGATATTGATTAAGAGATTACAATGATGGAATTGTGCAATACCAAGCCAAAAACAAATAAAAAATTTACACCATTCTTAGAATGATGACAAGGGATCAGAAGTCGGTTTCCTTACTCAATTCCAAAGAAATAACTGGTTAGTATCTTCATACCTAACCAAAATAATGAATTATCCTTTCACAAGAAGATGCATTGTCTCATAAGTTTTGAATAAATCATTGATAAGGGAACCCAAATAGAAAAGGATCTTATTGCAAAAGAGCTTATTAAAATTCATTCTAGGGACCAAACCAACAATAATAAAAACAATCATTCACATGAAAAACTCAAATTTATCAATCAGAATCAAAATGTTTTTAATGATGGATTAACTGATAACCATAATGTACACAACATTTAGAATAATCAAGTAAAATAATATAAATCAAAACAATCCATCATGGTGCCAAGTAAAAAATCTACCCCCCTTATGATAATAAGTGGAGAAAAGTGACACTATTGGGAGAGATCCTTTCAAGCATCTTACGGCAACTGGTGAGTGCCGATATGGTCACCTACCCAATTCAAAAACCTTTCATAGAAGGAGAACCAAAACCATATTGGTATAAAGTAGGCGAGTATTATGATTTTCATCACATTGAGAACTACCCTATAGATTGGTGCATGAGACTTCTCGACTATATTCAAGATCTTATTGATAGCGAAGAAATTTTGGTGGAATACCCATTAGCTAATAAAATTCCTAACAATAATTTAAATTTTTTCTCAAATCCTTTTCCCAAGCATGGTACAAATGGTAAAGCTCAAGGTAAATTACCAATCCTTAAATAGTGTTAACTTTAACTCGATCATATCATTTGTTGAAGAACTACTAATTCCATTGTCACCATCAAATTCCAATCTCTTAACTATGCAGTGGCCATGTAACAAAATAAAGTTTGGGTTCCCACAACAAAGGAACCATCCACTTCCACCAAACCTCAAGTGTAAAATCCTACGACTCCAACAATCCAAAACCTAAAACCACATCTAAATATTCATCTTCTCCCTATGATTTAGTTAAGCAGTTGACGATGAAAACCACACATATATCTTTCATGCAGTGATTAAAAGAATCACCTTTCTTCCAAGATATTATTACTTTTTCTCTCCATGATGCATGTATTACTGGGAATCTCAACACACAACAATTATGTTGGCTAGATTTTCAAACCTAGGCAGTCATGAGATAAATCTCCCTCATTTAACCGGTGAGGCTCCCGTGTCAGATTTGTCAATATAAATGTGTTTTTATCTATCAGGGGTTTTACTTTAACAACTTAGTTCATGAACCATAACTAAGAAGTTCTGCAGCAAGTAAGCAGCTGTTTAAGAAAGGAAAATTATAGAAGAAGGAAGTAGAGGAATTACAGAGAAGAAATAAGGAAGATGTGCATCCCAATTAGTAGATAGCAGAGCTAATTGCATGCACATAGAAGAAACTTAATAGATTTGAACACACAAAATTCTAAAGCAAAGGTAGTTCTAGATCTAGATCTAAAATAACACAAAGTTTACTTTAAAGATCTAAGATTTAAAAGCAAGAAACACAGTACGCCGTGACACAAAGTTCTCCGGAAACCTGCTTCTTTTTATTCCTCTGCAACAAGTGGCTCTCAGGGGTTCAGCACAAAGTCTAGAACACAAGATTGCTTCTTACAAATTCTGATCGATCATTAACTCGTAGGTTCTTCTCCTACTTATAGAATGTAGGAGGGAAAGTACAAATAGAAGACTCAAACTGAACTAAAGTATGAACAACAAGTAAAGATGACATTTCGCAATCATCCTCAACTAACTTCTTCTTAAGTGACACATGTATCACTTAACTAATAGAAAGGTTCCACATGACTTCAAGTAATGGTTGCAAAACCAATAACTTAGAAGTTTACAATTTCATCCGGGAACATAGAAAGTAGAAGAAGAAAGAAATAGAAGAAGTCATGTCAGCTGTAACATCTACATCTTCTTCTTGTTCTGATATCTGATATACTTGTCGAACATATAGTTCAGCATCTTTCCATCTGTTTTAGCTACTGCTTCCTTTTTTGTCCTGAATTGCAGCAATCCTTCATTCAACACTTTGCTGCATGCTTCCACTTCTTCCAAACTTGGCCCAAATCTCGCAATGTCTGCCTGCAGTGTCACCAGCCTACTGATAGAGTTCATCGTGAAAGGCTTGGTGGCTTTGTCAATCCTCTTTTGCACCATCAGAAGAGAACCCTCCAGGGAATCATGCACCTCATTAGAAACAATCCACACGTATGAAGTAATACCTCCATCCACTCTTTCCTCAGTGAAAGAAATAATACTGTCCGGCAAATCTGATGTTCTACTCTCAAGCGCCTGCATCCTCTTCAGCAAAATTCTGCAGATCTCCAAACGGAAAGATACTGCAAACTCTAGCTGCTTCCCCTTCTCGACTGATCCATCCGGCACAATTTGTTCTGCAACCAATACATCTCCCGGCAGCTTGTTGATCTCGGCCAAAATACTCAGGTTACTCTCTGCAACTGTATTTATTCCTTCTATGCTTTCTATCAGTTGCTTTAGTTGATTTTCTGTATCGTTCATAACCTTTAGGCGGGCTGGCACTTCCCCAAGTTGCACAGAAGCCTGACGAATAATCAGATCCTTCCATTCGTCAATAGCCTTTACTTGATTGCTTGCATCTTCCATTTCCTGCATAAGATGATCACTCACCTGCGCTGAAATGGGCTGAACGGAAGGTTTAGCAACCTTGGCTATGATCTCACATAATTGAGATATTTGCTTCTGCAGCTCTTCTTTCTCCGTCTTTTCACTGTCAAGCCTAAGGAACAAAGCATCCAGCAACATCTGCGTGTCCTACTTCAATCCTTCAGTGGTAGCTTGACCGAGTGGTATTGTGGTCACCGTCACATCTTCTACCGTGAGTTCCTCTTCTACCTTTCCTTCTACAGGGATTAATATCTTAGCAAACTTCTCTCCCGAATCCTCGATGATCAACCTAGAAGTTTCTTTAGCAACTTTAGGCCTTCTGTCTCTTCTGCTCAGATCCTGAAGTAGCTGCAAGTCATGTTCCTCTAAGTTCATCTCTACTCTTGCTTCCGGAACCAACTGCAAAGCTAACCATTCCAAGAAATTACTTCTCGGAGAGTGAGAAGTTGCTGAGTGCACCACCATTTCCCGCTCTGCATCCTCTCCATCAGAAAGTGCCACAGTATCATGGCTGCCATCCTCTGAAACATCCAAGGACAAAGCTCTTTCGAACTCCGTCATCTGCAGCTTCAACATCTCCTCTGGAACGGGTGTTGAATGAAGTGGCTGCGGAGAGAAGATGAACGTTGCTGGTTTTAATGAAGGCATGGAAACATCCTGCTGCTGCGGTTCAATAGTTGGTGATCCACTAGGTACTGGAGAAGTCGGAGTCAAAGCTATGGTTGTAGAAGTGGTCTTCTCTTTCTCTTGAGATCTTCTGCATAATTTCAACTTCTCGGACCTTCTGCTGCTCTCTCCTTCATGCTTTCGCTTGAGGGAATCTCCTGTGCCGAAGTTGCCTGTGATTTGGTTCATCAATACTTCATCAAGGAAGTATCCCTTCGTTAACAACCAGCTCGAAGTACTCACCAACACAGCTCCAGATCTTTCTTCTATTGTGCTGCAGCCGCCATTGCTATCCTGCAGTAGAGCTTTATCTCCTCCCATTTGATGGTAAGTGTCAAGTACCACGTTCCCATCATCTTTAAGATCCGCAGGTATCCGCGCTAGTCCAAAGTCAAATACTTGCTTTGCCGACAGCCTGCTGAAATCTTTCTTTCTGACCTCGTACTCACTTCTGCACTTCATCCAGAAATCTTCTAACGAAGGCACATGTGCGTACTCCTGGGAGATTGTCTTCCTGGCTATTCCAAATGGATCGAAATTAAGCCGTGCAGGGAAGAACTCTTGCTCATACTCGGACAACATCTGTGCTTCCATTCCTCGAGCTCTGTGAATGCTGATGCAACTGTAATATCCCACAGTGAGTGGGAAGAAGCCCGTAGACTTGTGCCGCTTCGACTGAAGGTCATGTAACTCCACAAGTTGCCTGCTCAGCTCCATGGCAATCAATCTGTCACTCGGGTACCTTGGCATCTTTGTTGGTTCACCTGAAAAGCTCGTAACCCTGATGTATGTGAAATCTGCAAACTGGATGAATACACTGCCAATCTTGGACACTGCTTCCCATGCTTCCCTGCTTACCCTGTGAGTCTTCAAGTCTTTGTCTAACCTACAGATGAAATCGTAGAAGAAACCATCGTTGATCACTTTGAAGTCCTTCTCGCACGCAGGTGCAGTAAGCTACAAGTAGCACTCGAAAATGGGATCCTTGGAAAGAATACCACATCTATCCAGCTTGGAAAAGACACCCTGTGAAGCTGCAACATATACCAAGTATGAAGTCATCTTGAAGCTGAAGGTACGCTTTATGTTCCGCAGTTGGTCACCGATGTTGCTGCTAATAATTTCTGACCAACTGATTATAGAATCAACCTTGTTGATTTCAATGGTCCTGATGAAAGCATACTTTCATGTCCGGAAAGTGTAGGCATTCGCTTCACCATTCAACCTGCATAGCAATTTGACAATATCATCCGCCTCCTGCACCAAATTGGATCGTGGAAGAGTTCTCGGGAACTTGGAAGGGGATCTAGGCTTCTTCATGAACCGGCTATTCATGATGCTCACACAGTCAGCTCTATGCTTTTCCCACCTACTGTCAGCATCCTGAATGCTAATAGAAGTCACCACCTTTCGTACTGGAATCTTCAAACAATAATCGAAGAATTCTGCATCCAAACGAATTATTGTCTTTCCCGCAACATCACGCACTGATCTGGATGAAGGATGATAAGATCTAGCACACTCCATCACAAACTCTGGCAATTGGGCTGTACATGGGAAAGCTGCAGCTCGAATAATTCCACTACTTTTGACCGCACGCATGAGTGAAGTCTTTCCAGCTCTGGATCTGTCAATCAAATCAGAAAGAGGTTCTGGGCCTAGATCCGTGTCTCCTATGTCTGAAAGTTTAGAAGCAATGCATGAATCCATCGTGCTCTCTTTTTCATCTCCTTTTGCCATGGCTTTATCAATCTTTGTCTGAATAATTCTTTTTCTTCTAATTTGGCCGGATTTCTTCAATACTGGTGCAGATCTGGACAATTCTTCAGATTCGGAGGATATTTGCAATGTATTGGACATTGATAAATACTCCTTTTCTTTTATAAAGCACCTGTAATGAGTTCCTGCAATTTATTCAGACAAAAATGGCCACCGGAGCATGAATAGTGAATTTAAATTATAAAAATCTGCACTTTTCAAGCCTGCTGCCCCAAAAATTGGTGTTTAATTTGCACATAAAGAGAGCATGAATCCTTTCAATCAACACCTGAGCTCCTTTAACACCTGTGAAAACAATTATGCAGACGAAGATCAACCTTCTCCAAAGCATGCGCCAAATCTGGAAGCTTTTAGCCTTTGTTTGCACTTTGTCTGTGCAAAATCCTTCCTCTAATGGGGGCGCACTTTTTCTCCTAGCTGCAATTCTTTACCTGTGTGTTGAATAATTCATCCATATGGCTGCCCATGCTTATATAACCTTCACAATTCTATAATTAATAATTGCCCTAACAATTAAAGGCAATTAATTAATTAAAAATCATGCTTTTCTCTTTTAAAAATTGCATGTTTAAGGACAGCCATCCAATAAATTAAATTAATCCAATTTAATCCTTCACACAGCACTTAACTTTAGCCTCACAGTGTGCTTTGACCATAGCCACTGAAAATAGAAATTAATTTAATGATTTAATGCATTTAAAATCATTAAATAACTCCTAAATGGGGCGCACTTTTTCCAAGGAGAGGGGCAGCCACTAAATAAATTAAATTTAATTAATTTAATTCCTTTCTTTTATTCTTCCTTTGACTTTTTGACCTCCTCAAGCTTGGGCGCACTTTTTCCAAGGAGAAAGATTATTAAAAATAATCAATTTAATCACTTTAATCCATCACCAAAGGGGGCGCACTTTTTTGCACATGTAATTCTATTTTTAAGAATTTTTTACCATAATGGGATTCTTTACCCTGCCAGGCAGGCACCAAAATCCCATGATCCACTTAAGTGATTTGACTTTTGCAATGGGATTCTTTACCCTGCAAGGCAGGCACTAAAATCCCATGATTTCACTTAAGTCACTTTCCTTTTATTATATCATGGGAATTTTTACCCTGCAAGGCAGACAATAAATTCCCACCTGCCTGCAGCCTCTATTTTTCCCACTGCAGCTTAAGCGACTTTTATAACATGGGAAAAAGTACCCTGCCAGGCAGGTATATAATTCCCATCCTGCCTGCGGCTTATATTTTTCCCATCGCAGCTTAAATCCTTTGTTTTCCAAAAAGGTGCCCATCCCCGCAGGGGCTTTTCTGTGCACGACTTCGCTTTTTCCCAGTGATCCAGACCTCCGATGGCGACTTCCTCCGGGCAAAATGTGTGTGTATGTTTTCCAGCTGCTCCAAGCCAAAAATCGGGCTTACCTGGCGAAGGAGTTGTTCCAGAGAAATTTTACAGAAAACAGAACGGGACACCACAAAAACACGAAAAATTGTCAAAAGTTACAAATAAAGCCCAAAACTTAAAATAAGTTAAAATCCTTCTGGTATATAGGAATAATAACATATTCACTTATAACAGAGTTGAAACGGAGCGCAAATAGCCTCATACGGGGCTCAAAATAATTAAATACAAATTTCCCGCAGACAAATCCCGACGACAGAACAAAACAATTTTGGGCATCTGGGTATTTGGCGAAAAGGGCTAATATGGCTCTTTGGGATTATCTTGACGCAATACAGGAACTTTCAGGCAATAAAAACAACAAATGACCCACTATTTTAAAAGTACGAAATTTTTTCGAATTGGGTAGTCACAGATTTCAGGGTGAAATCTGAGTGACACCACCTTGAGTTGAAGCTTTTGCCTTCTCAATTTGTCAAGTTAAAAGCTAATCATGTGTTGGGAGCATATATGCTTTATGGAATGTCTGCTACTTTGTGTAATTATACCTTCTGGATGAATCGATGTAGGTCACTGTTATATGCTGGGATCCCTCCAAAGTGCTTACAATTCAGAACAACATGAGCATTTCAAAGAAGCCCTATTCATTGGATTCAATCTTGAGTCACCTTAGCAACTTGAGGTTTCTGTCACTTTTCTGCAAAGCCCTCAGGAGAAGATGCAACCAAGTCACTTTCCTGACATGAGTTGATAAAGGATCAATTCCGAAATTGACTAGAACCACATTGAGAAGTTAGCTTTCTGGTTGAATGAGAAGTCCCTTGCTTATAAGGATAATTCTTTCTCATGCAGTTGTACAAAAAGAAGTCCATTTCCCAAATTGCTTAGTGTTGGGCACTTGGGCGTTTTTAAGGAATTGTCCAAAGACAATTCTTCCGGGTTCAATTCTGCCATCTGCAAATCATCCTACCAGCGTATTAATCATCTCCAAGGTGCAAATATCAGTTCAGCAAAAACTCACTTTTACTCATTCCAAATAGATTTTATGTTTTGAGGTTCACAGGCTCAAGTTGGTGAGCTTAAGCTGGAATTAATCTTAAATGACCTTCAAATAATTAGACTTGCTCAGCTGCTCCAAATTTTAAGTCTTGAAGTTATGCCTCCAGTACTGCTTTCTCCAGCATGCAGAGTAGCTAGACAATTTTGATCAAAGTCTCTGAGCTAAATGTCAAAATAATGTTTTGATCTGATTCATAAGTGTATCATTGGCTCAGATCAGAAATATAATTTCTCAAATCAATTCCCATGTTGACCAGAACTGAGCCGGAATCTTAAACTCGATTGTGGGATTTCACTAATGGACAAGAATTTGATAAGTATCTATCCTCCAATTTGCACGTTCCATAAAAGTATCTTAATTATGCATCTATTAAATCCTATGATGCTATTCATCCAAATAATTGTTTTAAAGGTCATAACCTAGCTGAAGAGATTGCAGTTTATCAGCTTGCAAAATACTTTGATTTTGGAAAGGCCTTAAGTCGCTCCAGAACGTCTTTTGCAGCTAAAAATACACATGGCAGTTCACTGGGAGATAAAATTCCCAGCTACCGCCATCTATGGATCGAAGACTATGTCCATTAAAATCATTGGCTCATTTAGAGAACATTAAGAGTCTTTAATTGTGCTCCTTTTAGAATGCCAAAAATAGCCCGCTACATTGGAAAGCTAAGCATAATAAGCCTGCAGCTATTGTTGTAAAGCATGAATTCCAGAGCTCTTGCACAACTATTATGTTGAGTCTTGGGCTTGATATCCTGGGCAAATTGTCATTCAATAGCATGGTTATGTCCACTAAGTATTAAAGTCTACATGGATGAAGTACATAGTCCATAGTTCAAGATAAAATCTCATAGCTCCTATCAGAAAAGGAATTGATTCAATCTCTAGAACTTGAGTGCTCTGCTGGTTTTGTAATAAACTTTTCTTTTTGTCTGAAAAATGTAACTATGAATTAGATGAAATACAATCTCCATAAGTACGTGGCACAAGCTAGCATCTGATACCAGCTTCAGGATATCTTGGCAATTCCAAGAAGTGCTTGGAATTCTACAAAAATTGGTTGCAACTAAGTTATGTTGGTCTGCAATTGCTTTGAAGATCTCCACAACTTAATGCTCCACTGATTCCCAACAGTCACCCTAAGCTTCTAAACTCACCCCATTAATTTAATTTGTTAAAAAAATCGACTTTCTAAGTGTACATATATAATTTGCAAGGTTATGCATAAGGCTAGAAATTCCACACTCAGAAATGTCGTTCTTGTGAATTTTCAGCTCAAAACAGTATAGCATTAAGTACCTTATCGAAAATGTTGGAACATGTCAAGCATGCATCGGTACCACTCCTAGAGATCCTTCGATGAGCCATACAAGCCCGTTAAATAACCTAGATGCCCAAGACTCGTAAATATTATGTCGCTGGGGCTTTAAGTTCAAAATATCCCTAAGCACCAATAGGCTATTTGTGTGGTGGCATTGAAGCTGGGCACTATGTTTAAAAATCACACAATTCGGAGCTGCTTTACATATCTTAATTGTTATACAGTTCTCCAAATTTGATGTGCTTCAACTTAGGACGCTACAATAACGTCCCATTACTTTAATTTTTCAAAACATAGCGACAGAATAACCTTTTTTGAGCAAAGACAAGAGGATATGGCATGTGCGATTTCAATGAGTAGATTGTATTCGGCATATATCATGCGAGCATGTAAGATTGTTAGGAATTTAAGAGTTTTAACCAAAGCATGATATTTATGATTAGGATATCGGAATGATTGGCTTCACCATAGTGGCTATATATCTTTGATCGGCTGGGACTTCATAGGCAATAAATCTTGTCAATAATTCTAGGGAATCATTTGCACCAAATTCTCGAGAAGGTCCTAGGTCATTTGTGGACGAAGAATAAGAGGATGGTTATATTTTTGAGAGCTTTGTAAGGATGACCTAGAACACAGCACAAGGGTTGAATGTTGACTTCTCCAACTGTTTGGAGGTAGTTTATTTTGCATGGAGCATGAGAAGTATCTTCATCCTTTGAATAATGTTGTTGGCTAGATTTTCTGCATAGCACAAAACCTAGGCAGTCATGAGATAAATCTCCCTCATTTACTGATGAGGCTCCCGTGTCAGATTTATCAATTAAAGTATGCTAATATCTAATCATGGGGTTTTACTTTAACTACTCAGTTCATGAACCATAACTGAACAGTTCTGCAGCAAGTAAGCAGCTGTTTAAAGAAATTATGTGGTATAGGAAATATTTATAGAAGAAGATAAATTCAACTA
Organism: Taxus chinensis; assembly: GCA_019776745.2. Taxonomy (NCBI): domain Eukaryota; kingdom Viridiplantae; phylum Streptophyta; class Pinopsida; order Cupressales; family Taxaceae; genus Taxus; species Taxus chinensis. The sequence goes on along the minus strand of CM034151.1, from coordinate 5,151,099 downwards.
ATTTATACATATCTTGGAAATTACACTATCATTTGAAAATTATATAATCACAGAGAAGAAATGGGGAAGATGTGCATCCCAATCAATAGATAGCAGAGTTGATTGCATGCACATAGAAGAAACCAATAGATATAAACACAGAATTATAAGCAAAGGTAGCTCTAGATCTAGATCTGAAATAACACAAAGTTTATTAAAAGATCTAAGATAAAAAGCAAGAAACACAATACACCGTGACACAAAGTTCTCCGAAATCTGCTCCTGTATATTCCTTTGCTTCAAGTGGCTCTCAAGGGTTTCAGCACAAAGTTTGGAACACAAGAATGTTGCTTACAAATTCTGATCCCTAACCCGAAGGTTCTTCCTCTACTTATAGAATGTAGAGGGGCAATTACAAGTCGGAAGCTTTTAGTTGAACTGACACATGTGGAAGTCGGAAAAGAAACAACTGGCAATCTCCCTCCTGGAATTCCTCTTTGCATGACATGCATGATTTGCAACTGAAAATAGAACCTTCTATTTTGCACGTCTGCCACCTATCTCCAAGTAGTTGACTTCTTCAAGTAATGGCTTTTAAACCAATCACTTAAGTTGTATAATTTAATTGATCGCTCAATTACTTTGTCGGAGGAAAGAAGAAGGAAGAGGAAAGCTGCAGTCTTGTCCTTTTTCATGTCTGCATGCAGCTGATTCTTTTACCTTTGATTCTCACCAAACTGGATCTAGGAGTAGCTGGATCTGGAAACAAGCTGTAATTGGAAGCAAGCTGGATCTGGAAGCAAGCTGGATCTGGAGCTGGAATTTGGAAACGAGCGTATTGGAATTGGAAACAACAAGCTGATCTAAAGCGGTTGGAATTTTGCCTTCGCCTTGTCTTCTCTTTTATTCTTGAAGCTTTTGCAGTTCTTCTCCATTACATGCATCAGTGCAATGTTTGCCGTAAATAACTCTTCATTTTTAATTGCATATGAACAATTAAAAATTCTGGAAAGCACTCCGGGTGAATGCAACTTCAATGAAGGCTTCAACTGGAAGATTGGGAGCACATGCACAAGATCCTAGAAGGAATTTTCCACGCACTGACTTCTTCACGGGTTGCATTCGAAACAAGAGGATGAAGCCTTTGTGCCGGAAGCTTTTGCAATTATGAGATCTGGATCTGGATCTGGGCCTATTGACTTCAACAAATCTAGAAGCTACGCATGATTCCGTTGAGCTTTCTCTTTCATCCCGCTTTGCCATGGCTAGAGCAATCTTTGTCTGAACAATTCTTTTTCTTCTTATTTGGCCTAATTTCTTCAAAACTGGTGCAGATCTAGATAATTCTTCAGATTCGGAGGATATATTCAATGTATTGGACATTGATTTAAGCTCATTTTCTTTTGTAAAGCACCTGTAATGAATTCCTGCAATTAATTCAGACAAAGATGGCAACCGGAACATGAACAGTGAATTTTAATTATAAAAATCTGCACTATTCAAGCCTGCTGCCCCAAAAATTGATGTTTTATTTGCATGCAAAGTGAGCATGAATTTTTCCAACTTCACCTGAGCACCTGTATCACTTATGCAAACAATTATCAGAAATCAACCTCCTTCAATGCATGCGCCAAAATTGGAAGCTTTTAGCCTTGATTTCACCTTCTTTTGAGCAAAAATCCTCTTCAAATGGGGCGCACTTTTCCTCTGGGTTGCACTTCTTTACCTGTGAATTAATTAATTCATCCTTATGGCAGCCCATGCTTATATAACCCTCATAATTCTATAATTAATAATTGCCTTCCTATTCCTGGCAATTAATTAATTAAAAATCATGCTTTTCTCTTTAACTGGTGTGCTAAAATTGCATGTTTAAGGACAACCATCCAATAAATTAAATTTAATCAATTTAATCATCCACTCTTCACTCCACTTAAGCTTCACAGTGTGCTTTAACCTTAGCCACTGAAAATAGGAATTAATTTAATCATTTAATACTTTAAAAAGTATTATCTTTCTCTCAAAATGGACACACTTTTTGACATTAAATAAATTAAATTTATTTAATTTTGGAATTCTATTTTCAAATTTCTTTTGTCCATTTCCCTTTGTTGACTTTTCCACAAGCCTGGGTGCCAAAATTGGGTGAATAAATATTAACAAATATTTATTTAATGCATTATTATTAACCCAAGGTATTTTTAAGAATCACATGACAATGGGAAAATTATGTTGGGACCCCTGCAAGGCAGCCCTGATTCACTTAAGTGTTGTTTGAAAATCCTGTATGATTCACTTAAGGCAGGTAAGAAATCCCTGCACTTGACTTTCATAATGGGATTATTTACTCTGTAAGGCAGGTAATAAAATCCCACGATTCACTTAAGTGATATTTCTTTTATTCCACAATGGGAATTTTTACCCTGCAAGGCAGGTAAGAAATTCCCGCCTGCCTGTTGCCTCTAATTTTCCCACTGCAACTTAAGTGACTTTTCTATCATGGGAAAAAGTACCCTGCAAGGTAGGTACAAAATTTCCACCTACCTGCTGCTTCTAATTTTCCCATTATCCACTCTTAATCCTTTGTTTTCCAAAAATGCGGCCAACCCAGAAGAGGCTTTTTGGTGCACGACTTCGTCTTTTCCCAGTGAACCAGACCTCCGATGGCGACTTCCTTCTGGCATAACGTGCGTATATGATCCCCAGTTACTTCAGGCCAAGAATCAGGCCAAACCGGCAAAGGAATTGATCTAGAGAAATTTCATAGAAAACGAAACAGGAAAACACAAAAACACAAAAAAATTGCCAAAAGTCACAAATAAAGCCCAAAACTCATTCCTAGTTAAAACCCTTCTGGTATATAGGAATAATGATATGTTCGATCACAACAGGGTTAAATCGGAGCGCAAATTGCCTCAAACGGAGCTCAAAATAATTAAATACAAATTTCCTGCAGACAAATCCCGACGACAGAATATAACAATTTTGGGCATCTGGGTATTTGGCGAAAATGGCTAATATGGCTCTTTGGGAATATCTTGACACAATACAAGAACTTTCTGGCAATAAAAACACAAAACGACCCATTATTTTAAAAGTACGAAATTTTTTCGGATAGGGTAGTCACAGATTTCAGGATGAAATCTGGGGACACCAGTTGGCTCCATCTGTGGACATCTTTTTCTCTGTCAAAATGACAAGGGAAAAGATGAGATCCCAGTATCTCTAGTTTTGCATCTTGTTTTTTGGGCACGGGGTCAAGGAAACAAACACAACACAAAAAGCAAAAACAAAACAAAGAAAAATAAACAAAGTTTTATTTATATACATACAAGTTTTACCCTATATCTTAGTTTCTGAACCATTTCAAATGCTGCCCATTGAAAGGCAATGGTAACTCAATTCCATCCCGGTAGGCAAGGAAGAAAGTATCCAGTCCTGCAACTCTTTTGATCACGAAGGGCCCTTTCCAGAGTGAATCAGATTTGTCGTGCATGCCCTTCAGTTCATGTCTCTTGTCCCACCAGAGTACCTAATCTCCGATCTCGAACTTTCTTTCTCTGGCCTTCTTGTCAAATACTTTGGGCAAGTCTTCATTAACTTCATCTGGTGGTGGCTCATCCTTTCTTCTCTCCGTGGCGGGTAAGTCTGCATCAACTTGCTCCGTTCCTAGATTTATTTGCTGCATTTCTGAGGAAGAACTATCACCATATTCTTTGTTCTTCTTCAGGTACTGATCATGCTTGTTGAAAGTCTCCACTAAGGAAACTAAACCCTTGGGGATTTTGTTACCTTTTGGTTGGACTATTCCACTATTATCATCATAACCTGGATCAAGTTTTCCTATGACTGTTTGTCATGGTGGTGATTTACTCCCTTCAACGTACACTCTGTCAAAGTTGCCTTGTTCCAGAAATGTAGATGTTTGTTCAGGGACTTTGGGGCGATAGACCATCTCCACTTTATAGTTTCCTTGTTTGAATATGGACGGTGGTCTATCCGGATTCAATAGTGCAGCCGTGACTGCCAAAGAATCTGCCTTGGAGTTTTGATTTATTGGAATGAAGTCAATAGAGAAGGTTGCAAAATCAAATGTGGCAGAATAGTACTCTATCTCTGTAATGCTCTAACTTATCTCTTTTGACTTGATTTTTTTCTCGAACCTGCTTTACTAGAAGTTCAGCATCTCCTTGGGCTTTGAGGAGTTTTACTCCTTTCTTTTTAGCTTGCTCCATTCCTAGAAGCAATGCTTCATACTCCGCCGTATGATTGGTGTTCTCGAACATCAGCTTGTGGGAGTATGGAAATATCTCATGATCTGGAGATATTAGTAGAATGTCGGCTCCTGATCCAAAAGAAACATGTGCCTTTAAACTCCAGAGTCCAAACTTTTTCTTCTTTTGTTGGCTCTAGCTCTAGTTGAAGTTCTAGCTCTGGAACGCCTTTATCTGTTTCCAAGAAATAGATCCCACGATCATATTCCTGAAAAAGAATATGAGATCTAGGATCCTCAGATTTTGTAACCATGTACCAGGACTTCTTTTCTGGCTCCAGCTTCTGATTAATTCCTTTGATAGGAATATGTGCACAGGACCAACCCATCTTTACTTCTCCTCCTAGCTCTTTACAAAAGTTTCTACTCAGCAACATCCCGTAGGCGACAGGAATATCTGCAACTAAGATTGTCATCTTTAATCTCTTATCAAGAAAATCAGAATAGCTTGCGCATCTTTGATTTGTTCGATTAAAGGGGCTTGTCTCTCCATGGAGTAGCACCTTTTTATGGTCTTTGTCAAGGTAAGCCCAAGAGCATCTGCAACTTTAGCTGACATGACATTGTCAGAAGCACCCGAATCTAGAATGCAATTGCTTAACTTGAAACCATTAAGCAATAAGGAAACATAGAATGGTTCCACTCTTTCAGAAGATGGTGAGGATTTAACAATTGCAGTGTTGTTATGTGGAGGAGTATCTTTGGGCTTAGGCAAAAGGCCTTTTGATGTATTGGATTGTCCTGGTGATTATACATATTTGACTAGCCTATTTAACTGCTCAGGAAAGGCTCTCAAGTATTTAGCTTCTGACATTTGAACTTTAGTTTTCTTAGCATGATCAATAATGTCAAAAGAAATAGATTCAAATACCTGAGCTACTTTCTGTGGTTGAGATGAAGAACTCACATTCTTATCTCTAAGAGCTAAAGAATTAGGTAAAGGGTTACCCCTTCTTTGTTCGTCAGCTAATGCCTCAGCTTGGCAAGTTTGTGATCTTGAAAGTACTGCATATGTATGACCATGATCATCTTCATGAAGTTTCTCATCGTCATGTTCAAATTTGTAGTTCAGGTAATTAATATTGGAGTCGCCAGCAGGTCCTATAAAATCATCATCCTCGAGCTGATCAGCGTCAGCTTCCTGGTCTTCTTCATTCATCTCCACATTATTTCTGGGAGCAGCTTCAATTGCTAATCTTTGGGAACCAACAATGCGGTTCCGGTTGTTGTTGAAATTCCGAGCAGGGGCAGTAGTTGTTGCCTTGAGCCATTTGAGCCATTTGTTTCTTCATCTGCAACATCTCATTTGCTAACTTTTGCAGTAGTGAATCGGATGTAGTAGCAGAGGATGAAATTTCAGCTCTAGAAGTGTTGCTCTTTATCTTTCCAGCCATGATGAGGTCGTCTTCAATTTCAACAGCCATGTTCTGGGCTGCTAACAAGTCAGCAGGACGTGCTCTTCGCAGTTGATAGCTTACTTCAGGAAGTAAAGCGTTGATGAAGAACACCTTTTGATTCTCATCATTCAGAGAAGCAGAAGCTAGAATTTTGTACAGTAATCTTTGGAATTTTGCAATAAAATCCCGCATGTGCTCATGTGGCTCCTTCTTCAACTGAGTGAGTTGAGTAATCAATGTATTAGAATCTTCAGTTGGTTTGAATCTTTTCAGGAACACATCCTGCATAGTAGCCCAGTTGGTTATGGTGACAAGAGCTAGCCGGTAGAACCATTCGCCAGCCAAGTCGTGTAGAGTCTCAATGAAGAGTCCGACTGAGACGTCTTCATGCTCCACTGCAAGCACACCATAAGATATGAAGAAGGCTGCCAAATGATCATCCAGGTTTTACTTTCCATCTCTAAAGAATTTTGGAAAATTCTTTGTCGTCCCTTTAGGTAGATCATGCATAGGAAGAGTCAAATTCAGTGGCCCAAAAACTGCTCCCCAGGGGAAAGGTACTACCTGGTTCTAATTCGCCATGATGAATGGGGCATGTCTTCTCCTTGTGTAGACTTGATGAATAATTCCAGCCACCAGATTACGCTGAAGATGATCCAGATCTGGATGAGCGTGCACTCTCCTTCCTAGTGAGAGACTAGATCTGCGGCTTCTAACTTGAGGAGGATGATTGAAATTGAATTGCTCCTGCAGTCGAAAGAAATGATCAGTCCTTCCTTGCGCCTTCACGGATCAAGTGAATGGACTTTCAACCAGGTTGAGATTTGTATGGAAAAAACTCTAATCTTCAATAGATAAGCTTTGATCTGCAAAGATAGTTGTTCCCCAGCGGAGTCACCAAAAACTGTTGGCTAGATTTTTTACATAGCACAAAACCTAGGCAGTTATGAGATAAATCTCCCTCATTTACCGGTGAGGCTCCTTTGTCATATTTGTCAATTAAAGTATGCTAATATCTAAATGGGGTTTTACTTTAACTACTCAGTTCATGAACCATAACTGAACAATTCTGCAACAAGTAAACAACTGTTTAAAGAAAGGAAATATTTATAGAAGAAGGGAAAGTGAATTATATAAACACAGAGAAGAAATAGGGAAGATGTGCATCCCAATCAATAGATAGCAGAGTTGATTGCATGCACATAGAAAAAACCAATAGATATAAACACAGAATTATAAGCAAAGGCAGCTCTAGATCTAGATTTAAAATAACACAAAATTTATTCAAAGATCTAAGATAGAAAGCTAGAAACAAAATACACCGTGACACAAAGTTCTCCGGAAATCTGCTCCTGTATATTCCTTTGCTTCAAGTGGCTCTCAAGGGTTTCAACACAAAGTCTGGAACACAAGATGCTGCTTACAAATTCTGATCTCTAACTCGAAGGTTCTTCCTCTACTTATAGAATGTAGAGGGGCAATTACAAGTCGGAAGCTTTTAGTTGAACTGACACATGTGGAAATCGGAAAAAAAACAACTGACAATATCCCTCATGGAATTCCTCTTTACATGACATGTATGATTTGCAACTAAAAATAAAACCTTCTATTTTACACGTCTGCCACCTATCTCCAAGTAATTGACTTCTTCAAGTAATGGCTTTTAAACCAATCACTTAAGTTGTATAATTTAATTGATCGCTCAATTACTTTGTCGAAGGAAAGAATAAGGAAGAGGAAAGCTGCAGTCTTGTCCTTTTTTATGTCTGCATGCAGCTGATTCTTTTGCCTTTGATTCTCACCAAACTGGATCTAGGAGTAGCTGGATCTGGAAACAAGCTGGAATTGGAAATGGCTGGATCTGGAAACAACAAGCTGGATCTAGAAGCGGCTAGAATTTTGCCTTCGCCTTGTCTTCTCTTTTATCCTTGAAGCTTTTGCAGTTCTTCTCTAGTACATGCATCAGTGCAATGTTTGCCATAAATAACTCTTCATTTTTAATTGCATATGAACAATTAAAAACTTTGGAAAGCACTCCAGGTGAATGCAACTTCAATGAAGGCTTCAACTGGAAGATTGGGAGCACATGCACAAGATCCTAGAAGGAATTTTCCACGCACTAACTTCTTCATGGGTTGCATTCGAAACAAGAGGATGAAGCCTTTGTGCCGGAAGTTTTTGCAATTATGAGATCTGGATCTAGATCTGGGCCTATTGACTTCATCAAATCTAGAAGCTACGCATGATTCCGCTGAGCTTTCTCTTTCATCCCTCTTTGCCATGGCTGAAGCAATATTTGTTTGAACAATTCTTTTTCTTCTTATTTGGCCAAATTTCTTCAAAACTGGTGCAGATCTAGATAATTCTTCAGATTCGGAGGATATATTCAATGTATTGGACATTGATTAAAGCTCATTTTCTTTTGTAAAGCACCTGTAATGAATTCCTGCAATTAATTTAAACAAAGATGGCAACCGAAACATGAACAGTGAATTTTAATTATAAAAATCTGCACTATTCAAGCCTGCTGCCCCAAAAATTGATGTTTTATTTGCATGCAAAGTGAGCATGAATTTTTCCAACTTCACCTGAGCACCTGTATCACTTATGCAAACACAAATCAACTTCCTTCCATGCATGCACCAAAATTGGAAGCTTTTAGCCTTGATTTCACCTTTTTTTGAGCAAAAATCCTCTTCAAATGGGGCGCACTTTTCCTCTGGGCTGCACTTCTTTACACGTGAATTAATTAATTCATCCTTATGGCAGCCCATGCTTATATAACCCTCATAATTTTATAATTAATAATTTCCCTTCCTATTCCTGACAATTAATTAATTAAAAATCATGCTTTTCTCTTTAACTGGGGTGCTAAAATTGCATGTTTAAGGACAACCGTCCAATAAATTAAATTTAATCAATTTAATCATCCACTCTTCACTCCACTTAAGCTTCACAGTGTGCTTTAACCTTAGCCACTGAAAATAGGAATTAATTTAATCATTTAATACTTTAAAAAGTATTATCTCTCACTTTTTGACTCAAAATAAATAAATTTATTTAATTTTAGAGCAATCTATTTTCAACCACCTTTTGGGTTGACACACTTTTTGAATAAATATTAACATATATAATTTAAATGTTGCATTTACTCTATTTTTAATTCTATTTTTAAGAATCACATGACAATGGGATTATTTACCCTGCAAGGCAGCCCTGAAAATCCCATGATTCACTTAAGTCACTTGACTTTCATAATGGGATTATTTACCCTGCAAGGCAGGTAATAAAATCCCATGATTCACTTAAGTGATATTTCTTTTATTCCACAATGGGAATTTTTACCCTGCAAGGCAGGTAAGAAATTCCCGCCTGCCTGCTGCCTCTAATTTTCCCATTGCAACTTAAGTGACTTTTCTATCATGGGAAAAAGTACCCTGCAAGGTAGGTACAAAATTTCCACTTGCCTGCTGCTTCTAATTTTCCCATTATCCACTCTAATATTTTGTTTTCCGAAAATGCGGCCAGCCCAGAAGAGGCTTTTTGGTGCGCGACTTCATCTTTTCCTAGTGAACCAGACCTCCGATGGTGACTTCCTTCTGGCATAACGTGCGTATATGATCCCCAGTTACTGCAGGCCAAGAATCAGGCCAAACCGACAAAGGAATTGATCTAGAGAAATTTCACAGAAAACGAAACGGGAAAACACAAAAACACAAAAAATTGCCAAAAGTCACAAATAAAGCCCAAAAACTCATTCCTAGTTAAAACCCTTCTGGTATATAGGAATAATGATATGTTTGATCACAACAGGGTTAAATCGGAGCGCAAATTACCTCAAATGGGGCTCAAAATAATTAAATACAAATTTCCCGCAGACAAATCCCGACGACAAAATATAACAATTTTGGGCATCTGGGTATTTGGTGAAAATGGGTAATATGGCTCTTTGGGAATATCTTGACACAATACAAGAACTTTCTGGCAATAAAAACACAAAACGACCCATTATTTTAAAAGTACGAAATTTTTTCGGATAGGGTAGTCACAGATTTCAGGATAAAATCTGGGGACACCAAGGTCGAAGAAGTATAGGGAGGAAATGCTTTGTGTCCTCCAACCTTTAACTACTTCCCTTAATTTTGTTTGTAGAGATCTTTGTACATTCTGGCTTTTTGGGTGATTTGACGCCACTGGCCGAAGTAGTGTATAGAGGCACACCCATTATAACCACCAAGCCTGTAACTGCTTCTTAAAATGCTAAGGACACCATGTCCTATAAAATCCATTGTGTATGGGGTTTGTAGACTAGTTCGAGCCCACTCATTGAATATAGCTAAACTGAACCGTTAGAATATTTGTGTTAGTATGTAAAAACCCCAAATGATGCCCCCCTATTTGGGGGTGCATACAACATCTATGATAGGATAAATGCAGCCCTAAAAGAGGACCAATCGCATGTACGTTATAACCCTGGAAATTTCTTGGTAAAAACCAAGTCACACACAAACAAGAAGGCTAGCCAAAGACAAGTGTGAACAAACATGCATCTATATGGAAAACAATGTTTAAGCTACACAAACAATGTCAAAGCTACCAAGAAAAACAATAATGTAAACACGCAAGAAGACAAAGTAAGCCACACAAAGTAGGATGCAAACATGGTACATCACTCACGATGTCGCAAGACACACACGATCATCATGGACGTAAACAAACAAAAATTTTTACACACCAAACAAAGGGCAAGGCCCACATACAATAACAAACAATAGCAGATGATGTTATATAAAAGTATGGAAAAAATATCCTTGCATAACAAATGTTGCACATGAAGCACCCATTAGCATGTTAGAAAGATAACTAATATGTCAAAAGTTTTTATAGCCAAGTGATATAAAGTGATAAGTACAAAATGAAATAATAACACCTATAAGTGATGAATGTGGATGCCCCTAGCTACTAGTGTAGGAAGGGTAGAAGGCGAGCATACATGCTACATGTAAGAGACTTGTATCTGCACTCAAAACTAGCAAAATACGTGAACATGCATGTATGGATGATATAGATAAATGACATATAAGTAAGCTAATTATCATGTGTAATAAAGTGACCGTGAACAAGCACAAGTAAGCAAGAGTAAAAGCATCCATAATATGTAGTATGTTGTGGATGGATGGAATGGAATACAAAATGAAATTATAGGATCCGCATGCCCCCCGAGTGAATGGAAATGTATGCAGTGAGGTTCATTTGGTTTTCCCCCTCAACAATCAAGAATGAACCGTAAACAAGAGTGCGTTATTGGGAAATGGTCGAGTAGTGTGTGTTGTGTGTAGCGCACTGTGATGAATATTTATGTATATTGATGAGATACAACCTAGAAATGATGTGTGGATGAACCCTATAGCTAAAGCATATATCATGACTAGATGAATGTATAAGTTATGATTTAGCCTAAGCATATATCAATAAGAGATGAATGGATGAATGATGATCTATCCCTAAGCGTATATCACTATAAGATGAAAAGACGGAGTGGTGATGTAAGCTAAGGTGTATACCACTACAAAATGATATAATAGGTGATGATTTAGTCTAAAGCATATGTCACTAGCCTAGGATTGTCACATGATGAAAGGTCAAATAGTAAATGTGTGATGAGTGTAAGGTCCATTTTATTTGTAAACCCTCGGTAATTGAGTATGGACCGAGGAACTAAAGTGTGTCATCGAGTGGTGAGTGCAACGTGTAGAAGACAATGTAGTGTATGTAACGACAAAATTCAACCATGTGATGAGTGGAATGTGTAAGTACGTGATGTGTAAAATGCCATAAAAAAGTGTAGAATGTGTAAAAGGTAATGTATAGAGTTTGGTACAATGCATGTATATAGGATAGTAATTTAGGATGTAATATGTAATGCGAGATTCATATGTAATGAATACTAGCATGATATATGATGTGTAAATTCACAAATGTAAAAAATCTTGTAGATAAAATGTAGAATGTAAGGTGCATGACGTATAATTTTTGATGAAACACAATGTGTAATACCTGTCTTGCTTCTATTTAAGACATTGATGGAGATTAGATGGAATACTTTTCATTTCGTGAATCCAAGGGCATCATAATAAGATGTTATATTATAACTCTCCTTCTATAATGTATAGAATGGTATGGAGTGTCTTGGATCCTAAATATGTCAATGGAAAAATAATGGTACCTGAATGATAGCACAAGGGGCATCATTGATATGCTCACATGGTGTATAATGCTGATAGGCCGTGCAATTCCCCCCCAGATAGTGGTATGTTGATAGTGACGTAAGGACTGTGGATGATATGATATTAATGCTAGCGTCATCATTTTAAGCATCAAATGCTTGAATGTAGGGTGTTTAATTTCGAGAAATTGATAAGCTATACAATGAGTTGAGGGTCACAGAGGTTTAATCCCCCTTGTGTTACAAGAGGGTGTACACATTCATTGCATATTAATCTCACAGTCAGTAAAGGTGATCAGTTGATCAATCGATGAGCATGTCAAAGTTTGAGAGATTTTCCCAAGCTAGATTTTGAAAAGACATTCATATTTTGAGTGGACATACTCAATTGAATTTAAGGCTTTAGTGAAATGCCTCAGTAATAGATTGGAAGATTGGATCGATTGTACCATCAATATAATGAGATCTTAGCTAGTGTACTCTAAGTGTGAGTGGAGAGTCATGAGGGGTGCGTGTAACAAAGACTGTCAGATGAAAGAAATGTAAGCCATAAGATGTTATAGTGTGAAAATAGCCATGATAGAGATGTGGTGATTCGAAGACGTGGATTTATAAATTGTCATTGACATCTTGATTTCTTGAACCTATTCAATGCTGAATCACGTGTCAATGAAAGACTTAGTGAGCACGTAGAGTTGATGGGGATGATGTTGTCATAAGATAACCTGATTGGTGAATGAATGTGCATATAAAAGCGATGTGAGTGGATTTTTGCAAGACCATGGAGGAGAAGTTTTGATTTTGCATGGGGCACTATGGCATAGATCAACGATGGAATAACATAGCATTTGTCGATTAAGGGGTCTTAAACCTATCATTCACTTGTGCCATTGGTGATAAAGGTTGTCAGTGAAATAAGCATTGTGTACACTAATTCTATGGGTAAAATCACGTTGTGTTTATGCTGGATTCTGTAACACCAAATCAGTGTCAAATTGGTGCATTGGGATCCTCAAAATCATATAGGTGTGACAGCATCATGATGAGTTGAGCATTATCAAGGATGTTGGTAGGTGGCACTGTAGATGGAGTCGGTGAAAGGAGTGCCATAATTGGTTGATGCATTTGAACACTAGGAGGAACGTGATACTGTTTGTTGCAGATCATAACTAGTGGGTTATGTAGGAGACGCGAAAGATATTCTTGGCAGCATTGTGAGTGGTGGAACCTTGAGATTAGCTGCATAGCGTTAGATTGAACAACCTAATGTAACTTGGGGAGTATTCTTAGGATAACTTATATAGAATGGGTTGCTAAGATGGTACGAAGCATATAACATCACTAGTATCTAATGTGGACAATCTTTTAATTTACTTTGGGTCATCAATGATGGTATGTCCTTAACCATGACTGCAAGAACTTGACACATTGGATTTAAAGTAGATGTGTAACTATGCGTGCATTGTGTGAATCCAAGGCCTTCCTGACAAGAGATTAAACTTAAAGGAGTGACATCTGGTAACATGAGCAATTTAGTGAGAATAGTCTTAGGCTCAACACGAAAACTGCCCTCAAATGTGACAGTCCCTAGTCAATAGCGAGTGGTAGAGTCATCACCATGAATTGTTTCAAGTTATAATAGATTAGATAATGTAAATCATCACTTATACCAACATTGACTTTAAAAGTGACAAAGCGAATAAACCAACAAGTTGCTCGATTATGAGATGATGTTATATTGAGTAAGACCAATGTACCAATCTAAAGCTTGGCCACCTAATGATAATGGAACATAAGTGCATCATCGATTGACTAATAGCAGAATGTGACAAGATCCTCATCATTGAACACATGCAAGTGATTTTGAGGGTTCTCTTTTCCCTTAGAGATTATGTCAATTTGTGGGAATATGCCACCACGAATGTGGAGGACTATGAGTACCAATGGAGAGGGATTGACGTTTGCTTACATAGCTGAACTCTAGTATGTGAGGTTAGGGCACTCCCAGTACCTTGATTTTGAAGCTCTAAGGTTACTAATCTTCATAGGTCCGGCAGATGTTCTTGAACCCTGATGTTTGGTACATGTTGGAAAACATTAATTGTCTCATGCTAGGATGTTGCCAAGTGAATACAATGTGTGGAAGTGATGATGTGGTATATGGGTGTAAGTATGAGCATCAAACCCTGAAGGAGGTGTATGATGCATAGGGGTCAGAATGACCTCATAGGTGCCAGTATAGTGGTGAAAGGAGGAATTGTGCACTGCACTAGGATATGAGACCTAAGTGGTTGTGTAGTTTATGTAAAAGGGATATGGTGAACATGTGGACAATAGGTAGATGGTGTAAGACCAATCAAACACAATACTGATATGGCGTTGCCATAGCTATGTGGTAGAAAATGTAATAGAAGGTGTGCATGGTTTGTAGAATAGAATCCACCCCCTTGTGAGATTGAAGATGCATATGTCCTAGCCTTATCCCTAGTATCATCTAAGATATTTTGATGCAAGGGCTATCCATATTATGCATCTAGATGGCCTCCTCAAATCTAGATGAGTGATCAATAATATGAAATGATTGCTAAATGTCCCTCATTATCAGAAGGAGGATAAGTTTAGATGTATAGGTGTGTCTCATGTGTAAACTAGAATACTTGTAAGAAACCTCGAAACTGCCGAACACTGAAGAAGTTTCAAGATCTCTAACTAACCTAGATAAGAACCATCAAGATAAGAGCTTAGGGAGGATAATTTCTTAAACATCCATATAAAGCCCCTGTTGACAATAGGGCACCCACGCGCACATGCACTAAATAAATCTGGGCTACTCTTTGAATTCTAGGCTTGAAATGAATGCTAAGAAGATCCTTAGCAACTAGTTTTGATTGTTAATATGATCTACAAGACGTAGAAAATGATGAAATGAAGTCTCACCATTAATGGACTACAATATGGCCATTAATTGGTTCTCTGCATATTACTCAAGAACCTTCTAGTTAGGAGTATGATGCATCGGGATTAAAATATTAGCTCAACAAATGGAGAAATTTGTGATCACAATCCTAAGTTGCCTATAGTTCTATGCTAGAGGAGGAGAAGTGTTCTTAGAAATGGATGAGGAGGAGGGTTATATTTATAGGTTTCCCATTCCAAAAATGGTATGATTTACGACGTGCATGTGGGACTCGATGAAGACTAGAGTCCAAAAAGCTACTCTTCAACAAGTCAATATATGAGTTTTGACTAGGATTAGAAGTTGTCTTATGAATTTAACCTTTTCAGGATCTAATTAGTGAATCCTACAGTGAGACTTTAGACAAAGCTTTCGCTGGGAGCCATTTAGAGGAGTGTTGTCTGATAGATTTTGAATGCACTTATAAGTGAGTTATCCAAGATAAATGAAGGTTTACCTTGGCCAAATGCATGGTAAGAGGCTAGCAATCGCTAATGTAGGCAATATTAGTTAATATAAGAGTGTAGTTAAGGGGGAAAAGAGCCTAATTGATGATGTGTTGTCAAGTTGTAGGGAATAGAATAAATCTAGTGCAATGTTAGTGATAACATTGCTTTGATACATAATTATAGGTGTCTACATCATGCCCCTCTTATGGGATATACAGGTATATGCTATAGCCACTTCAAAGATAGTGACCGACAAGTTATAGAACAAGTAAATTTTATTTGATGGAGTGTATGTGCGATGAAAATTGTTGTTAAAGCTATGAACATGGGGTGAGAATCTCCAAAGAAACCCCAAAATATTTGAAACAAACAACTCAATGACCATAATATTAGAGATAAACAAGAGTTACCTATTTGCATGCATACATAAAGCTTGAAACAAACAATCAACCTCTAAACATGACTATATTAGTTCTCTACTCCATGAAAGTTATCTATAAATGAACTCATTAAAGCTCTAGCAATTAGTTATGTGTTTATTGATGTCTCAAAAGCTTAAGAATGAAAGCTCACCATTAATGGATTCTCCCATTTACTTGAAGCTTTGAAAGGATTAACAAATAACAAGTAAATAGCTCAAATATGAAATGAAATGACTCTAAAAAGACTAAAGCATAACCTAAATCAGAAATGAGATGAGAGAGAGAGTTCTTAAGAAAAGGTGGGAGGGGTACCCTTCTATTTATAGTTTTTTTGGTTTGGAGAAAAATGTCTTTTGGATGCATGTGGAACTAAAAAGGAGTCAAAAAGGTGATTTTTAGAAAAGCACATTGGGAGGTGTGAACTAGATTTGGAAGGCTAAGTAGCTATTTGGAAAGGTGAGATATTTGTTTAGAAAGTCAAATTCTCGTTAGAAAGTCAATAAGAGGGTTAATTAACCTAAACACCAGGTTAATTAAAGGGGAAAATAAGATTATAGAAGTTGGTCATTGATGAATTAACATGGGTTAGGAGGTTTAGAAGGGGTTAGAAAGGGTAATTTACTAGCGTAGTGTAGTAAATGAACATGAGACTAGGATAATTAGTATGATCTTAGTAATAAGATCACGTAGACCAAATTATAGGTGTCTACAAAGTGGAAGAAAAATTAATAAAATGAAGGATGCCCCCTTAAGTGTTGATGCGGTGATGGAAGAAGTTGATCAACAATAAAAAAGATGAAGGAAATAGATAGAAGATGAAGGGGGGAAGATGCTCCTAGTAAAGGAGTAGAATAACATGAAGAGAAGAAAGGGAAGCCATACTAGTCCTATTGATACTGAGTAAGAAGTACCCATGAATGATCCATAGGGATCCAAAATGACTCTACTTTATCAAATTAGCCAACATGAAGAAGAAAAAAAATATACACGAAGGTTCTTTCTATTTAGTGACAGGACCGTCGACCTATGTAGGGCGGCGGTTATAGAATTGCCATCCCACCAGGGCGGCGGTCCTGGGACCACCGGTCTGCATTGGGCGGCGGTCTTGGCTCTTGCAGACAAAAAATAAAATATGATGCGAATAGTCCCAAAATTGTAAAGGGTGTCCATGTCTCTTCTTCTGCATGAATTTTCCCATTCTACAGTGCACAGGATAACATGAGAAATAATATAAATGCATGTTATGGAAGAGAACAAAGGCATTGAAGCATGAAGCAAGTGAGTAAGAAGCTCTTAGTGTTGGAATTGTGATTTATATAAGCAAGGAGTAATTGAGTCAAAGCAAGCAAGTAATTGGGAGGAAGTGTGAGATATTATCTACTTCTCTTTCATACTTATTATAATTTTTGTACTTATTATTGAATTGGCCAATAAAAGTGGGAAGAAAGAACAATTGCCCTTCCCAACTAGTTTTTCCTCCTCTGGAGGTTTTCCAGGATAAAATTGTTGGTGTATGAGTCTATATTCTTTCCCTTTCTGTAAATTGTTGATTCTAAGCACAAGTATAATTCATTCACTAGCTATCTCTGTTATTTTCTAATAGAAAGTAGAACAACAATGATTAATTATGATTATGTGGATAGTTCCAAAGTTGTAGAGTTTACAGATCATTTTGGTATCAGAGCTAACAATTATCTAGGACTGTGGTATTCATTCTTGGATTTGTATGATAGTGACAAGATCTAAAGGTGAAGAGGCTTTACCTTGTGATCCAGAAATTTCTACAAAGAAGTGGAAACAGAGAATTCGAGGACAAATGGAGGAAGAGAATTTTGATCATAGAATCGAGATGCTGGAGACCATGATGGATAGGATGTTTAGAAGGCAAGAAGAGCTTGCTGATTTACAGAAGACAACTTCTGTCAACAAGACTCCATGGAATTAGTGGTTCGGGGCTTAGCTGAAAAGTTTGGCATAGGAAGGAGCCACCATGAGGCAATTTATGGGGAAGAACATGAAGAAGAGACTTCTAACACAAGAGAAAAGGTAAAATTTGATCATACTCCTTTTAAAGTTGAAACGAAAGTTGAGATTAAAAGCTTTGAAGGAAAAGTAGATGTAGAGTTGCTTGATAAATGGTTAAAATAGTTAGAAGTCTACTTTAGCATCCATAATGTCATTGAGGCATAGAGGATCACCTTTGCACGTCTCAAGATGGAGGGACATGCTCTGGTTTGGTGGGAAACCCATCTAGCCACTTGTGAAAAGAAAAAGCTTTATATTATGAAATCTTGGCAAGAATTTAAAGAACTACTTAGAGCTAACTTCTATCCTATTGGCCATAAGATTGACCAAATGATTAAATGGCAATATTTTAGACAAGGCAATGGTCAAAGTGTGCAGGACTATACTATGGAGTTTTGGAGGCAAGCCATGTTGCTTAACATGGACTTGGAGGATGAGGATATTCTGACCAAGTACTTGGGAGGACTTCACACTCACCTTCAAAGAAAATTCATCTCTCTAAAACCCAAAGATCTCAACGAAGCATGTGTACAGGTGTACTACATAGATGATGAAAAGAAGCAAGGAGAAGTAGAGCTAAGGGTAAAGCAGTCAAAAAATCAGCAGAAGAAAGAGTTTGGGTAAACAAGTAACAAGGGTAAGTGGAAAGGGAAAGGTAAACAAGCTGCCACTACTTTGAATACTTGTAAAGATCCCAAGAATTTTTGCAAGAATTGTGATATCAATGGTCATACTGATGCTACATGTTGGAAGTTGCATTTAGAGTTGCATTCAAAGAAACAGACCAAGGACTTGAAGAAGTCCATGATAGCTGTGAAAATAGAAGGGGAGGAGGAAATCGAAGATGAATCTGATGTAGACGAGAGGCTTGGATGCACGGCCACCAACATGGACAACCAGGAAGAGGAGATGAGTAGACTATTCCAGATCAAAATCTAGATCAAGAGAACTAATGTAAACACTTTGGTTAATACCGGTTCTCAATCTAACTTGATTTTTGAAGTAGTTGTAAAGAATCTTGGTCTTGAGACTTACGAGCATCCACACCCTTATCCTTTGGGTTGGGTGAAGAAGGGTGTTGAAATTCAGGTAATAAGAAGATGTAAGGTCAAGTTTGGGATAAATTCCCAATATATTAATGTTTTTTAAGCTGATGTTATTCCACTTGATGCTTTTAATGTTGTATTCGGGAGTCCTTACTTGTATGTTAGGGATGCTATATTTATGAGGAGGGAAAACCGAGTACAGATGGGTCAAGGATGGGATCATCTACAACATCCAGGCACACCAACGTAAGACATGGGTCACTATGGTGAGTGATAACCAAGAAAAACATCTTATCCAGGAAAATCATAATCATTTTTGTTTACTTTTATTAAAGGATAGACAAGATGGGGTAAAAGTTTCAGAGATTTCTCACTAAGGAAAAAAATATTTGGATAGTATTATTCAATTTTTTTAGGAAATTTTTTTGGCTCCCAGTGGTTGACCACTAAAACCAGAAGTAGAGCATGAGATTCGGTTGTTGTCAGAGTCCCCTCTATCAAACATTGGGTTGTATAGGCAATCCTTGTTGGAGAGTACTGAAGTAAAGAAACAACTTTAGGAACTACTAGACCAAGGGATGATACATATGAGCACCTCACCATGTGGTTCACCTATCGTGATGGTGCCAAAGAAGGATGGTTCTTGGAGAATGTGCATTGACTACTGTGCTTTAAACAATATCACCATAAAGAACATATATCCACTTCCCCACATAGATGATCTCTTGGACCAACTTCAGCATGAAAAATTCTTCATGAAATTGGATCTCAAGTTAGGTTATCACCAAGTCAGAATGAAGGAGGAGGATATATGGAATATTGCCTTCAAGACAAAATAGGGTTTGTATGAATGGTTGGTGATTCCTTTTGGTTTATGTAATGCACTTGATACATTTATGAGATTGATGAATATTGTATTACAAGATTTCATAGATTCATGTGTCATTGCATATCTATATGATATCTTGATTTTTAGTGCCACATGGGAAGAACATCTAACTCATTTGCAGAAAGTCTTGCAAGTTCTCAGGGACAAATAATTGCTTTGTAATATAAAGAAGTGTGAATTTTCCAAATAGTCACTTGTCTATCTTGGGCATGTGGTTGGAGGAGGATAGCTATGAGGGGATCCAAAGAAGGTGGAAGCCATCACCAATTGACCAACACCAATAGGAGCCATAAAGACTAGGAGTTTTGTGGGAGTAGTACAGTACATGTGGAAGTTTATTCCAGGCTTCTCCATAATTGCAGAACCTCTACACACAGTGACCACAAAGAGTAAGGGTTTTGAGTGGGGTAAGGAACAAGAAAAATCCTTTGAGTTATTAAAACACAAGATTAGTCATGCTCCAATACTTTCTCTTCCTAATTTGCAGCAGCCCTTTGAAGTAGAGACAAATGTCAGTGATTACGCTATGGGCACAGTGTTGCTTCAGGGAGGTAAACTTGTATGCTATCATTCTAAAACTTTCACTTCAGTAGTTAAATGATATTAAATATATGATAAGGAAATGTATGCAATAGTTAATTCAATTAAAAAGTGGAAGCATTATTTGTTGGGTAAAGAAACTATTGTGCACACTGACCACAAACCTCTCCAGTATTTGCAAACATAATCTAAATTGCAGCAGGCAAGGCACTACAAATGGATGGGGTTCCTTCAATAGTTCTATCTGGTGATCGAATACAAGAAGGGTAGTATAAATTTGGTGGCAGACATGTTGTCTACGCCACCCACATAGGATAAGTTCTTCTGCTTGGCCACTATCTCTGAGATTGAGCACTTCACGAAGGAAGCTTACGGGGAGGCATATTCCCAGGACAGAGACTTTGGGGTGACATTTTAGTAGTTGCAATATCAAGGGGATGAAAGGACAGGGATTGAAGATTGTTACCTCAAAGATGGGATACTTTACCAATGGGGGAAGATTTTTGCTCCTAAAGAAGAAATACTTCTATTGATGAGGGAAGCACATATCTCGAAAGTAGCGGGACATTTCGGTGTTGGTAAGACCCTATCCCACTTGCAAAGGTACTTGTATTGGCCTAATATGCAAAAATAAGTATCAAAATTTATACGTGGATGTAAAATTTGTTGTACTAGAAAGCCTAAGACTAGAAATGAGGGTTTGTAAATGCCTTTTCCAGTACCTACTCATCTGTGGGAAGACATTTCTATGGATTTTCTAGGAGGATTACCTATGTCTAAACATGACCATGACTATCTCCATGTTGTTGTTGATAGATTTAGTAAGATGTGTATTCTTATGGCATGTAAAAAAACAGTAAAAGCACACGAGGCAACATATCTTTTCTTTGTTAATGTATTGGTGCATTTTGGTTTGCCAAAGTCTATTGTTTCTGAAAGGGATTACAGGTTGTTGGTCAAGTTTTGGACTACTTTGTGGGACAAGGTGGATACTAGGTTACAGAGGATCACATATTTCCATCCACAGACAGATGGGCAGACAAAGGTGGTGAATTAGACTTTGGTACAGTTGATCAGATGGTATAACATTAAATACCCAAGGACTTGGGATGAGTATTTAGCCTACATTGACCATTCCTATAACTGGGCAGTACACACATCCACTATGAAGTCATCATTTGAGACATGCTTGGGATATCTACCTACAAATCCACTGGATATAACAGTTGGGCAGAAGAATGAGGAGGAGACACGAGACATAGAAGTGACTATAGAAAACAAAATCATTGAGAGGATCTGACAAATCCATCTCAAAGTCAAAGAATAGTTAGAGAAATCTCAAGCCAAGTACAAAGCTAGGCACGATCAACATAGGAGAGAACATAAGATTCATGTTGGAGATAGAGTTTGGATTTACTTGACCAAGGAGATACTACAAGGTCAATCACGGAAGCTCAAGCCACTACAATATGGACCCTTCACCATATTGGAGTAGGTTGGAGAAAATGCCTTTTGACTTGATTTTCTGTCATTTATGAGGATGTACTCCATAGTAAACTATGAGAATTTACACCTATATCTGCCATCCATGCTAGATGAAGATGAAAGGCTATAGTTGCTACCTTCCATTGAGGATTGCATCTTAGACTCATGAGGCAAATTGGAGGAGGATGTAGTGCTACAACAAAAGATCAGAGAAACTAAGAGAGGTCCCCAGGAGTCTTGGTAGGTTGGATTGAAAGGAAAGACACCAAGGCAAGCCCGGTGGTACTCGAAGGAGAAAGTGAGGGAATTATTTCCTCATCTACTCCCCCACTAAGCTTTTTTGGGACCAAAATCCTCCTAAGAAGTGGAGGTGTGATCCATAGGGATCCAAAATGACTCTACTTCATCAGATCAGTCATCACAAAGAAAGAAACTAAAGAAACAAAGGTTCTATCTTGTTATTAATAGAACCGCCACTTTGTGTAGAGTGGCTGTTACAGAACTGCCACCCAACCTGGGCGGCAGTCCTGTAACCGCCTTCCATCCAAGGTGGCAGTCCTATGGTTGTTGGTCTACATTGGGTAGTAGTCCTGGCTCTTTTGGATAGAAATTAAAACTTGAAACAAATTGTCTGAGAATTTGAAAATTTGTCTATGTCTCTTCTCCTCCATGACCTTTCCCATCCTCCAGTGCACAGGAGGACATGAGAAGGGCTATAAATACATGTAGGAAGAAGAGTATTGGATCATTGAAGCATGAAAGCAAGTGAACAAGAAATTCTTAGTGTTGGAATTGTGTTTGTAGAAGAAAAGGGTGTTGAGGTAGAGAAATCAAGTAACTAGGAGGAAGTGTGAGATACTACCTACTTCTCTCTCATACTTATTGTAAGTTTTGTACTTCTTGTTTGAATTGGCCAATAAAAGTGGGAAGAAAGATCATTTTCCCTTCCCGACTGCTTTTCCACCTCTGGAGGTTTCCAGGATAAAAAATTGTTGGTGTTTATGAGTTATATTCTTCCCTTTCTTGTAGATTGTTGATTCTAAGCATAAGTAAAATTCAGTCACTACCTATCTCTATCATTTTCTAATTGAAAGTAGAACAACAATGTTTTTAAATGTGATTTTGTGAATAATTACAAAGTAGAGAGTTTACAGATCAATTACTAACCTTGTTTTGCTATTATCTCACATACAATAGGATGCAAATATCTCTCAAACCAAAGGGTTATATAAGAAACCCCTCTTCCTACCTTTCTTCTTACACCTTATTTTCATACAACATAAACTATATGAATTTTTTATCTTAAGAATTCTCCATTAGTATTGAGCTAGCATCTTCATCTTGCATCTAATCACTCAAAGCTTGAGTATTATGGGAAGAATCAAAATGGCCTTGTCACCATTCTTGATGGGATTCCATTATCAAACCTTGAGATCAAACAATCAACTTTGATTGATATAGATCTATCTAGGTTCATTTGTAGTTTAGAAATCTAAAGAGTAGATATTATCTTAGTTTGTTAGTTTGATTTTTTTCAAATTTGCATGTATTTGAATAAGTTTAGTCTCCATAAGCTCTTATCTTGATGGTTTATGTTTAGTTAGCTTTGTTTTGGAACTATTAGGTGTTAGTTTCAATTCATCTAGCATAGTTAATTATACATGAACACATATGGCACGCTGAGTGGGAGATTTTTCCATGGTTTTCAGAAGTTGATCTTCAAATTTGTTGATCTTATCTCATTTTTGCTAACCCTTGATTGAGCACATGTGAAATATCTTGAATTCCTTATGGTATTTCAATAACTTTGCATGTGTTGAGTCTTTCTTAGGGTTTAATTTAGATGGGTTGTTGCTAAATTTGGACTAAGGGATAAAATTTTTAACCTTTTTGAGATTGTTGAGGTCATATTTACGTATTTGACGTCATCTCCAGGTACATGCGTAGGTGTTTGGTAGGGTCACACATACACTATGACTTAGGCATAGGTGTTGTGAAGGGAATGCACACACCCTCAAGGTCTTGCATTTGTTCTGATGTATGTGCCAAATTTAGTCTGGCCCGCGCATATGCTTGAAAAGGAGCACATATGATTCTCTATCCATACACTTGTCATATTGTTTTTTCACCCTATGTGTTGCATTTTACTAGTCCACACATATGTTGTTAGGCGTGCACAGGTGCTTCTTTGGGCGTGCATACAGTTGTTATAATTTTTTTTACTCTATTTGACAGATGTGTGCACTTACTGCCAAACCCATGCATACACTTCTTTATCCATGCATATGTTGGTTCACTGTGTTTTTTGATAGATCTATGTACTTGTTGTTTGAGGCGCACATATAATGCTAGGGGCACACATATTCTCTAAGGGGCATGCAGGTGTTCCAGTATAAATTTGAACCATGTTTAAAAATTGCAATTCTTTTGTTTCCTTGATTTTATAACACCTTGTAGGGTTTTCTTGAGGCTAACTACTTATTTGCAGGGTATATTTGATCATGCTTTGTGTAAATTTGCTTGGTGAAGTTAATGAATGTTGCATTTTTGTTTATGAGGCTAGGATCACGTATGCTCTTCCATCGCACCTTCTAGGTGATCTTGGGAATCAAAAAGGATTCTACACCTTGTTCATGCTTTCAAATATATTTCATTAAACATTTTGTTAAGGGAACGGACTTCAATTTGGCAAAAAATGAATGATTTGTGCATTTGAGTTAATATTTTCCATTATTTGCCAACTAGTTGGATTTCTCGTTGTATATGCTCTTCTCTTGCGTCTTAGGATGATCTTAAGAATAAAAAATAACATTTTATCCTCTTTTTATGATTTGTTGATCATTTGGAAAACTACTAAACTTTACATACAGGACCCAAATAGGCTTGTTAATGAATCATGATCTAAATAGAATACTAATATAGTTTGAGTAGGTTACCAAACGATGTACAACCAAACCACATTAAGTTCAAAGATAAGAAAATACACCACATTCAAAACATTGTATATGGAGGTTTCGATTAAGAGATACGACGCTTTGAAATAGGAGAAACTCCCTTTGGCATAAGCCTTAAGAAAACAAGAGGGATTCTCCTAGGAAGCCCAAAGTAGTACATGTAAGAGGGAACCTTGTGGACAAAACAGGAAGTGCTTTGCTTAACTACTTGTCTAGTATACACTTGTGAGATTTAGAGTCAAAATTATCCGTAATGCAACCCCAGTGAAAATACAACTAAACACATTTATTGTTCATTGTATTGAAGGGGGTAAAGTAAATTCAGGATACTCCAAGGTTTAGTCAGTGCGAATTCCTTGGAAAACCATGCTCGCAGGGATAAATTGTGACACCTAGTTGAGAGAAACAAATATGAATCCATTTCATCTTGGAGCGAACTTGACCATCTCAAAACTAGTCACTTTTCATAGATATTTCACAAAGTAATAACTTTTATGGAGTCAAAAATTTGTTTTTCGAATAAGGGGAGAGTTCATCATAGTTTGAACTAAACGTCATTCATCATGAAATTTGTGAAGCGTTACTTTTCCTTAATTTTTCACTCGGCCTAAGGCGAGGTGAATTTTTTTCAAAGAGAGGCCAAGTATTTTTCAACCCCACTTGATCTGCTCCTTTTCTCTCTTGTTTATATTTTGGATCAAAAGAGGAACAATACACATGTGTTATTAATTGATTGTGTCCACCACTTTTTCACCCATTTACATTTGTCCTTGCTTGAGACTAGATGGTAAACATTGAAAGTTTGTTGGTTCATATTTATATATTGATAGCGATTTGATATTGATACCCAAGTCAAGATTTCCATCGTAGTTAGGATTGATTCTTCATTGATTTTCCTTTTAAGTGTTACGTTTCTTGTATCGCATCGAAACAATTTCAATACTTACGTATTTTTTCTCGTAAACTCGACCTAAGTTTCTATATTGTAATGTTATGCTATGCACATCTTAACAATTGCTTGGTATACTTTGGCCATGTTTGTTTTAAAATGATACCTCAACCTTAAAAAGTGTTGTCATTACTTTGTTCGCATCGTGTCAAATTATTTTGATACTAATACCTTGCTTTTTCAAAAAGATTGGTTAACGTATCTTAGTGGTATTGTTGCATTACTCACATTCATAACTTCCACTTTTTGGGATTTAGGTCTTTCTTAGATCTAAACTCTCTATAGTATAATTTGATAGGAAATCATATCAACCCCTTATTAATACTTACACCTTATTCGTCTTAAAACTTGACATAAGTGTTGACATTGTGTTGATCATTTTACATCAAACTCTCATTGGAACACATAGGGAGTAGTTATTTGTTGATTGATTGGTTTACCAAAACTTGTGTGATTGTCCTTGTGATTACCTATTATTGTCAATTTTTGCCCCCAGGGCAAAAAATTGGAAAATAGGATAATACCCTGAGACCGAAAATTCTTCCATAAAAGTTTTTGGGGTTATTGATATAATTTAAAGCTTTAAGAGGTGTTTATGATCATCTTGGACTGTTCTTATCTTGCCCTGGTCCTGGAAACTCAAGTTTTGCTCAGAACAAGGAAATTTCCTGTGGAGGACCCACACTCACCCAACTCGAGAAAAAATGATTAAAAGTTACATATAAACGTTCATGTGTCTTATCAAACTTCCATGATCTAATTTTTCACAGAGGGGTCAAAAAGTTAGGAAGGGCCGATGCAAGACTTCAAAATTTGTCAACACAAGCCAAAATGAGCTCGAGCTAAAAGCATCTCACTGAGCTTATCGGTGAGCCGGTTGGCATGTGAGCTGCATGGAGTGAGCTCTACACTGAGCTCATTTCAGTTGTTAAATCTACATTCATGAATCATATCAGGAGGATTGGTCATCATATCATTGAACTTGACTAGGGGAGCTCGGTGAGCTCCTCAAGATGGTGAGTGTGTTTAAATTTAGTAAGGAGCTTGGTTGGGAGAGCTTGTGGCTCAAATCATATGGCATGAAGAACGAGCTAAGGGATATGCTCCTGAATAATGTGACTAAAATGAAATTCGAGCATCTATCAAGGCGAGCACATAATGGATGGAGCCTGAGTAGTTGAAGTGTCTCGTTGAGTCAATATAGCTCGGGAACTTGAGAGAAGCTTAATCGAGTTTAGTATGGGATGAGGAGGCCAACTCAGCCATGACATAGGTCGAGCTCGTCGAGCCATGGAAATTGTAAGGCATGAAGACGCATGTAAGAGGAGGAGCTCAAGATTAGACATAGGGATTGAAGGGTTGTTTTTTTAGCACGTGAACAAAGTGCTCACAAGAATTAACATCATTGGAATAAAAGATGAAATCCAAGCTCAGAATGAAACTTACAACTCGGTGATTAGAGAAGATTTGAGGGTCTCAAGTTTATTTCCTTAAGCCAGCTCGATCAAGACCTACCATGATATAGCTCGACAAAGAAGTAGAATGGGTGTTTGAGGTGGATGAATGCTGAGTTCAGTGGTCATCAGTCTTTGATTCTCAACTCGTTTTCAGTCCATCGTATAGTCATCAAGTAAGAAGTGAGCTTGGGATAGAAATGAGTTCTAACATTGTAGTGGGACGCTGAGCTACTTTGGCGGGTTAAATTTTCAAGAGAGATCCATGGGGATGATTTTCCTGGCACGTTAAATGTGGCTCGCTCGATACAGTTGGCTTCATTGAATCACACGTAAAGGAGGAACAAATCAAGCTTAGTATTTTAGTAGCTCATGTCTATCAGGTTCGAAGAATAGCTCACCATGGTTGGTCAGATCAAGCTTAGAGCTCGGTGGTTCATGGACAGAGCCAACTCGTGAAAGACGGTGACTATATAGAGAAAGTATCGATTCATCAGGAGAACACTGGTTATGTTTTAGTTGGGTTTACATGGTCGAGTTGAGAATATGGAAATTGGAGTGTTGATCAAGCTACGGGCATAAATGTTCAGTGTTCTGGAGACTCTCGAGTGAGTTAGAAGTGGCTTGGGAGGAGTTGGTTCAAGCCTAAGGACTCGGTGCAGATGTGACAAGTCACCCAGGATGAAGCTTAGAATGAGCCGAAGGAAGATGATATCCAAGCTGGGTCAGCACCGAGTCATTTTAGATTTGTCTCGAAGATAGCCATTTCGGGATTTTAGAGTTTTTTGGATCAGAAATATCAAGAGAATTAAAAAATTCTGAAGTTTGAAACCCCAAAACTCTAAAATTTAGAGTTTTGGGTTTTCGGGATTTAGAATTGTGTGGATTCAAAGCTCGGGGATTGTGTGTTTTCAAGGTTGAAGTGGTTTCCGAGGTCCAAGTTAGTTGCTAAGTGAACCGAGTCAATGGTCGAGCTATTCGGGGGGATTTTCCAAATGTGAAGCAGTTGTGTCTGACCGTGGTGAGTGATCCATCATGTAAGTTGCAATGATATGACATCGACGGTGGAGGATCGAGTCAAGTGCCGAGTGGTGTGGCAATGAATCTCGACACATGGGACCGAGTTAATTCGTGAACAAATGCATGACACCAGAAGGTGGTTCAATGATTTTTTAGAAGGATGTCAAGCCCAAACACGAAGGGCGCTAGAATGAAAGTGGTAAGAGATTGCAAGTAGAGCTCATTTCACTCAGATAAAGTTGGCTCATGGAAGTCAACTCAATATGGGGCCACAAGAGATTGAGCTAGGCAAACAGGGAACTCAACGCAGAGCTTGACATTATGATGAAGGGATTCATTGTGGGCCAACTCAGCGTGGACCTTGGTTACATTGGAAGCTGCAAGAGCTCGGGTTGGAAAAATCCCGCTGAAGAAGGTGCCCAAGCCAAACAGATGGAACAAGATCATGATGGCGGCAGCCCATGGAGATAAGATCTCGATTCAGTGAATCGATTCAATGGCCGAGCTAAATGGTAGAGGTGAGGGCCCTTCATTAAACAAGTCAAGTTTCATCAAATCGTTGGGGAGGGTGAATGGTAGATGGCTAAGTCAGGTCGTTGTAGCTCACTACGTGTGAGAAATAGATGTGGGCTATAAAAATGCATTGAAATGGGTCTCATCTTTGAGCTCGTATGAAGGTTTCGACCCGCCGAGTTGAACCATTCACCGAAGTGATTTTGCATACAGGACAAGCCATGTAGAGATATTGTCATTTTCAATGAGCCATGAGAAGTAGGGTTGGGAGCTCGTCAATGCAAGGAAATTGTCATCATGGTGGAGAACGTGACATGATCGAGTCAAGGATGCAGTCTTGGTGTTGATCTCGATGAGGCCTTTATCTCTATAGGAGCTTGGCTTGGCGTCGTGGTGGAGGATGGATGAGAGGAGAGTCTCAGCTCGATGTAAACCTAAATGGGCCGAGTCCAGGGTGGTAGCATGTAGAAATCTCAGATATGTTGGCAGGAAGGCAAATTGGATCGGACGTGATTAGAAATGACATGGAAAGAGCTCACACAGAAGATTCTAATAACCGAGTCGAGTCATTTTTCATTCACCAAGTGAATCAGTCGGGGAGAGCTTGGATGGGAACCGAGGCCACTCGGTGGTAAGTTTAAAAAGATGGATGAGCTCGATGTAGGGAGCTCGACATAGGGAGCTCGATGTTGAGCATTAGCAGCGATGGAGGAGCTTGTTTTAAAGTGAACTTAGTCAATGTGATGAATGATAGAGCTCAGACCCAACTTGGTGAGTTGGCTCGACGAGCCAACCATCAAGTTGGACTTATTTTTAGTCTTTTCTTAATGGACCCCTCCCTCCTCATCATAAATCGGTCAACATGGGGCCCACCAAAATTCAATTAATTTAATTTTTTATTTAAATATTTTAATAATAATATTTATTATTATTATTTAAATATTTTAATTAATTGAGAAGAAAATGTCAATAGACATTAATGATGCATGATGGAACTTTCTAAGTGGTTCAACCAAATGTAATAAATGATACATCATGTACCTTCAATTTAGGAAGGAAATTTATGATTCTTTCTCTCCTCTATCTCAATTTCTTCTATAAATGTAAGTTGGAAGCTCATTCCAAGAGGTTTCAACAGGTCATACAAGTTGGATAGGTTAGACACTTTTCAAGCTTCCCCTATCTTCACAAGCTGAGATGTTGTGAATTTGTAGGATCTCAAGCCTTTCTTCTCAAATTATAATGGTAGCCTATGCCTTTTCCTTGATGTAATGATGCACTATGCAAGTTCTTGAAGTAATGAAAATTATGTTTTGTGATCATTTATATGTCCTTTCATAAATTTTCTTCTTCTATTTATCTCTCTCATGTTTGCAGGTGAACTGTGCAACCAGGGTTTCCTTTGCAGGTTTTGGAAGTCATTGTGCTTATCAGGGAATGAATTATCATATGTAAAGTGGGTTTGTAATGCATGCCATTATTTCTCATGATCATCTCTCTTCATCGGCATGCTGAAAATTTGTCTAGCAACACCCTTTCTTGGAGCATCACCACTTCTAGTATAGGTTTAATTTCCTTGCAAATCTCTCTCCCTAATCCCTTGAAATGTTAGCATAGGACTAGATAGCCTTTTTATATTGCATTAGAATTAATGTTGTGTTTAGTTTAGGAAGAGGAAGCTGACCTTCTCTAGAGGTTCACCTTGATCCCAAGTCCCATAGATTGAGAGGTGATCCCATGTGTCCCAATCACACAAAATGTTGTGTTCACTTTCAGGCCATTTGGAGGGTGCAGTGATTTGGTGACAACACCTATCTTGAAAACTTTTTTTCTAGGACAATCTATTGATTCCTTGATTCATTAAACAATTGTTGCCATACTATGAAACATTGAAAATTGACATAAGAATTACTTAGGTTTGATTAAATCGTTGATCATATTAAACAAAAACTTTAGTAAAAAAAACCTTTTAGTGATACCTATCACAAGAATGAAATCCAAGAAGGAGACAAATCTTTTTATAGATCACAATTTAGGTCCCCTCTTCTCTACAGAAAAAAACAGATGAATTAATTGATCATAGCGGAGACTAGAATGATTCACCTCGAGATAACAATAAATTTGATATCACTCACTTTGACAAACTCGTATATCTTAACAGAGACAGAGTGCTTACACGAGTCTTAGAGTTAGGTGTAAAAATTCCACAAGAATGAGAAGTACCTATCTACAATGTAAATGAGGAAGAGGATGTTACAGATTTCATGGACTAAGAAGGGGGGGGGGTTGAATCAGTACATGATTGATACTTACAATCAATTTCCTTTTTCTTTCATGTATCTATTGTTATTAACTACCATTGATTGTTATAAGCATGCAATATTGAACATGACATCATAAGAATGAGAAGCATACATATACATTCACATGAGGAGACCGGATATAATGTGGAAAACCATTTCGGGACAAAAACCCACTAAAACCATTGCTTATATTACTCAAAGAAAGGACTCATAAGAATATAACACATCTTACAAGATTTTTTTAGTGAGGCACCAACTCCACAAGGAGCTCCAACCCCTACACCTATGTTGATATTACACACAACAAAGGACTCTAGTGAATATTACATATCACAATATATTTCTTTTAGTGAGGAACCAACCCCATAAGGAGCACCAACCCCTAATTTAATCAACACCAACTGATATCCTGGCGGCACCCACCTTCAAGGAGGCTACAACCCCCTAAGACTGGTAAGCTACAACTTAGATTTATAATCATACAAATTTGATCATGTATTTTTCATGTTGTACATACAATAGATTATGATCACCTTATTGTTTCACTCTTTTACACACACTCTACAAAGTTAGATATGCAATATTTTCTTTGCCTCTTTTTTGGTCTCTCCTTTCTCATATTCAACATATCAAATTTACTTATTTTCTCTACTCATCAGTTATTCTTCTGATAGCTATGTCTCCTTCTGCACACATCACTTCCCTTTCTCTCTCTATACTGGATCCTTGTTATTCTTCGATGTCTTCTTTCTTCCTCTTTTCAATGACCCTGTCCTCAGTTTCTACTTGCTCTTTTGTTCAACAAATCCACGTCATGCAGCTATCTTTTCTTTCTTTTCTCTGCTTCTCAACTCGACTCTCTCTCTTTTTCAAATCTTCATCTCTGAAGCTCATGAGAGTGTTCTTGTAATCCATCTGATCAAAATTTTAGAATCTTCTCTCATCTCTGCATTACTCCTTCCACCTTTCACTTTGGTTGCTTCTTCAACTCGAATGCATTGTTTTCTCTATCGAGCAACCTTTTTCTTTTGTTACTCCTACAATATTTTATTATTTCATCCTTGAGCAAAACTTCTAAATGATGTTGAGATTCCTCCATATAGCCAATCAACCAATTCACACTTCAATTTATGTTTCGTGTAATCTCTCCTTCCTCGTCGCATAAAAATCTGGTGCATTAAATGCATGCCAATGTCTCAAGATTTTACTTTTCTATATTTGGCTTGATTACACCTTCTTCTATGCCTCTTTCGTAAATTATTTTTGAGCCAACTCCTAAAAATAGATTTATTGTATTTTTAGGATTTCCTTGTGATCTGGAATAGATGAGATCCTTTCTCCTCCAATATTTTATTTCACCTTTGAATCAGAAGTTTTCATTGAAAATGCAATTGGACTTCATCAAGTCAAATAACATTAAATGCTGGCAGCTGAAATAGTAGATTTCATCGTTCAATGTGGAGTTCCAGTTGTACACGCAACCACAATCTTCAGACAATTGAATCACCATTGATTCACATGAAAACTCTTACTTATTCCAATTTAAAATCTATTTGATTGTTCTTATCTCATCTCTAGTTCATATTTTCTCAATTTGTGACTTCTCTTGGCTTCTTGGATATTTTCCCTTGTATCGCAACGTCTCCCTTTGGTTTGTGAAATTTCTCCTTCATCATCAGTTTTTCAGTTATCCATGGTTCTTCTATGCTTCTCACGGTTTCTGCTCTATCTCGCGTCTATTACTCCTTTTCCTTCACCTTTCCACTGCTCACTCCTTATACGTGGCTCTCATTGCCTTCCAGTGACTTTGTTTCGCATCCGCGACACCATCCTTTCATCTGCGGCTTTGTCATTTCCGTGGATTTCTTCCTTAGTAATTTTTTTTGTTCTGTGTAGGTTTTCCTTTATGCGTGGATTCCTCCTAACTTCCCTTTATTTGGTGGCTTATGTAGTCTTTCATGGTTATCTCCATTCCTTATTTCTTCATGGATTTTCTCCTTACACGCAACTTCTCTGGTCTTATGTGGCTTTCTGTCCTTCTCCTTTCTACACTTGTCTCTTTCTTCCTTTTTCTTTGGTGGATTCATTCATTTTATCGTGGCCTTTTCATACCTTCCACGACTTCTTCTAGAATTTTTCATCCTTCTACAAGCTATCAATGGATTCTTCAAGACTTTGAAAGTTCTTCTTTGAGTTTCGCAGCTAAGTCCTCATGCTTGTGGCTTGACTTTTTATTTGTAACTTTTCTTGTGGTGTTCAACTCTTCTCCTTGACCTCTTCTGGACTTCGTCGGTTATTTTTTGACCTTTTCAGAAATCTCTAGTATTCGGTGGATATCTCCTTGTCTCCACAACTTTCCCAAAAACTAAGTCCCTTAGAATTTATCTTTGATAATCTAAATCATCTTTCACATCTAACTGACCTTGAATTTCCTTATTTGACTTTTGAACGCTCAATTCACTTTCGTGAGGCTATTGCATACTTGATGAAACAATTTTTATCCTTCAATGTCACTATCATGCAGTCACCTAGTTCAATCTTCAACCTTCTCCATATGCTTTCTTGATTTTTTTTCTCTATGAGCTAGCACTACCAATAAACTTACATCTTCATTACTTACTCACTTTACCAAATTCACTCCTTTTTCCATCGATGTAACTTGACATCAATTGATTTAGCTTGACATCAATGACAACACATATGACACATGAAAAACATTCAACAATATCCCCCTTTGTCGTTAATGGAAACACTCCAGCCTATAGAAATCTTATAGCCTTTTGATGGAAAAATGAATGCATACCTGAATCCACCGTTCTTATGTTCTTCTATATCCATGGACAGGTTTCTGGTTTTTTTATTTCTCCCCCTTTGACTACAATGACAAAGGGCCATCTATGTCGTATATAACTTAATATAATTGTAAGTTGGTTTCTTCATGTTCTTACCTCAAGAGGCTCCCCCTTAGATTATGCTTTGTTTTTAGTTGTTAAACCACTCTCTTTTTTGTGTTGTGCTTCACTTTAATTACCTTGAACTAGCACTAAGATCTCCTTGTCCATATGCTCTTGTTGAGGTTGTGTTTCATCTTGTATGTTGCATATTTATATCTTAGACACTTTTCTCATAGTATTAATTCCTTCTTCTAATTTCTTAATCTTCACCTTCTTGACACTTATCCATTATTTGGTGTCCTATTTCAGCTTGCAACATGCATTAATATTCTCAGCAAAAAACTTTTGAGCATGCGGTTTACATAGTTTGGAGATACCAATTATTATACTAGTTAGATCACCAAGAATTTTTCACCAACATCTTTCAGGGCTTAGCCTATGCATTTTACAATAACACCCTCTTCCATACTTGTAATATGTAATTACTTTCTCATTACAGATTACTAATACACATTGAGTCATTATTTCTCATCTCGCGGACTATGAAAGTCTTGCATTACTTTAGTCATCAGTAGGTTGTGTGACAAACAATTCATAATTCTTGAATAAGCACTTCTATGATGAACACACACATGTACTTTACACATTTTGCATTGAGGGATCATGTCAGCAGACTTGACACTTGACACTTATGATTGGATTTTTCAGGCATCAAGATTCACATATGACCAATACACGCTAAAGCAATATTTTAACACTTGAATAAGGTTTTCTTTCAAGACTCAACGAACAAGGATCTTTGACCACATGACTCTTTTTGAACCATGGACAAACCATAATGTGATCATTCTCATCTATACATACTTAATGGATATCAGAACAGTTCTGATTCATATTTTACAATACAAACATCTTGTTCATTGATTAATGACTTCTCTCATGGATCCATTTTGCACTCGACTTATACCAATGACAAGGTTAATGAGACACATGTGTGAATAGGAGACAATTGAAAACTTTATTTTCCTATGTCAGCTCAGGGGAATATATAAGGAATTCAATATGAAAAGCATTATATAACATGGAGCAAATCACATATGACATACTTTGACATCTTTCTCGAGTCATTGCATAGTTGCTATAGGAACCGAACAAAATTTTTAATTTCTTGTTCAAATTCCTGATGAATTCTGAATTATGCTTCCTTCATATTTAGTATACCTTGTAGAATCTTAGAGAAGATATATCATGTTCTTCTGGAACGGTTAGAACAACAAAAATTCATAAAAACAACATGATGACTTATTTCTACCTTTCCTGGTCTTGCCATCTTATCAGTCTCTCTAGATGTATTATTTTATATCATTGTCTCATTACTTGAGTTCTCATTTCATTACTGTATTTTTGTAAAACACATAAACTGTATTTTCTCTATCACCGCTTGAGGAAGAAACTCTTCACTACTTGTGTTTGCCTTGTCTTTCCTTCTTCTTGCCTTTTTCATCATTCATTGTTTCCTAATATATGTTGGATGTCTGACTTTCTCCCTCATCTTCCCATGATGATTTCTTGTCCTTATTTTCTTCTTTAACTTCTGGTTTTTCTTCCTTGACTCTATATATTCATCTCATCATCTTTTCTTCAACAGTTATTTGAGTCTTGGTGGTTTTTGTATGATTCTTAAGAACCATTTTCATGGTAGAGTCTTTCATTTCTTTCCATTTGAAGGTATGGAACCTACTATTGTGTTTAGGTTTCTCATTTTGATAGCAGTTCTTTGAATAATGCCCAATTTTATGACATGTATAACACATTATATGATTTGTCATTTTATCTGAATGTGTGTGATCATTGCTAAACTGTCTTAAGGATTTTTCTAAGAAGTACCTGTAAATGTGTCCTCTTTCATAATAATTGAAACAATTCCTATTCTTATTAGACTCAGATCTTCTATCCCTTCATGGATGTTCTTTGTCTATCTTGAGCCTTTTACACTCCGCAGCCTTGTGACCAAAACTATAACATGAATAACAACATGCATTAAATTTTATTTCATACCTAGATGCGTTGAGTTGCTTGATTAACTTGGATCGTTCAGTGTTAGTCACCTTGGTCTACTTCTTGTTTGATTGCATGTTGGAGCTAGCCTTTTCATCCTCCGTATTCTCTAAGCATCTTTGGCAACATGTTTTTCTTGAATAATTTTTCAATCCTCTTTACGTAACTTGATCCATTTCTTCTCTGAGAGCCATTAGATCAACATTCAATCTTTCACATTCTTTATTCTTTCCATGAATTGATGCTTTACATTCCTCATACTCCAATCTGCCAGTTTATACTTGTTTCATTTCTATCTTCACATTTTCTCTCTTTCCTTGGTCTAGTTTCTTCTCGAATGCCTTCATCGACAAGTTGATTTTGTCACATTCTTCAATTTTGTCCCTGAGAGATTTGGAGATCAAATTGGATTTTTCTTGAAGTTACTCAATATTTTCTTCATGGTATTTATCCATTTGGATCACATCCACCTCATAATGTCTGATTTTCTCTTCTTTCCCCATCACATATGTTCTTAGATTGGTAATCTCTTCTTCCTTGAGTTTGAGAGAGTTCAATTTTTTTTTGTGATTATGTGCATTCTTGAGCATCCTTTTGTTCTTTCATTTTCAACTTATTTTCAAGTAGAGTGATGTGATTCTCATAGGCATTGATGTATGCTTTCAATTTCTTATTCTTCTTCCTTGTTTTTTCTAAATCCTCTAGAGCACATTCTAACTTGGCGTCTAGGTTTAGCTCTACTTCTTCATCATCTAAATTATTTATGGAGCTGCTGTAACTTTCCATTGCCGCCAGCAGCCTTTCTTTATGAGCTTCATCCTGATACTTTCTCTAAGTATATTTTTCCAAGCTTATTTTTCTCTAGGATCAACTCCAAGTTGTTAAGCTTTACACAGGAGAACATTCACTTTGATACCAATTGTTACAGATTTCATGCAATGAGAATGGGGGGTTGAATCAGTGCATGATTGAAACTTACAATCAATTTCCTTTTTCTTTCTTGTATTTGTTGTTGTTAACTATCATTGATTGCTATAAGCATGCAATATTGAACATGATATCATAAAAATGAGAAGCATACACATACATTCACATGAGGAGACCAAATATAATGTGTGAAACCCTTTCGGGACAAAAATCCACTGAAACCGTTGCTTATATTACTCAAAGAAAGGACTCATAAGAATAGAACACATCTTACAAGATTTTTAGTGAGGCACTAACCCCACAAGGAGCTTCAACCCCTACACCTCTACTGATATTACGCACAACAAAGGACTCTAGTGAATATTAAACTTCACAAGAGATTTCTTTTAGTGATAAACAAACCCCACAAAGAACACTAACCCCTAGTTTAATCAACACCAATTTATCTTCTGCAAGCAGCCACTTATAAGGAGGCTACAACCCCCTAAGACTGTTAAGCTACAACATAGAGTTATGTTCATACAATCATCTAGTTACCATTTTGCACATACAACAGATTATGATCACCTTGTTGTTTCACTCTTTTACAAACACTTTGCAAAGTTAGATATGCAATATTTTCTTTGCCTCTTTTCTGGTCTCTCCTCTCTCACATCCAACGTATCAAATTTTATTCTTTTCTCTTCTCATCAGTTCTTCATCCAATAGCTTTGTCTCCTTCTGCACACATCACTTCTCTTTCTCTCTTTGTATTGGATCCTTGTTATTCTACCACATCTTCTTTATTCCTCTTTGTAACAACCCTGTCCTTGGTTTCTACTTGCTCTTTTCTTCAGAAAATCCACATCGTGTAGCTATCTTTTCTTTCTTTCCTCTACTTCTCAGCTCGACTCTCTCTCTTTTTCAGATCTTCATTTCTTCATCTCTGAAGCTCATGTGAGTGTTCTTGTAATGTATCTGATCAAAATTTCAGACTCTATTCTCATCTCTGCATTACTCTTACCGCCACCTTTCACTATGGTTGCTTCTTCAACTTGAATGCATCATTTTCTCTATCGAGCAACCTTTTTCTTTTATTACTCCTTCACAAACATTTTCTTATTTTATCCTTGAAAAACACTTCTAAATGGCATCAAGATTCCTGTATATAGCCAATCAACACATTTTTACTTCAATTTACGTGTCGTACAATCTCTCCTGCCTCACCGCCTAAAAATTTGGTGCATTAAATGCATGCCACTATCTCCATATTTTACTTTTCTAT
This sequence comes from Taxus chinensis, assembly GCA_019776745.2. Lineage (NCBI taxonomy): Eukaryota > Viridiplantae > Streptophyta > Pinopsida > Cupressales > Taxaceae > Taxus > Taxus chinensis. The sequence goes on along the minus strand of CM034151.1, from coordinate 5,113,076 downwards.
ATTTGGCTTGATTACACCTTCTTCTATGCATCTACCAGAAATTATTTATGAGCTTACTCCTAAAAATAGATTTATTGTATTTTTAGGATTTCCTTGTGATCTGGAATAGACAAGCTCCTTTCTCCTCCAATATTTTTTTTCACCTTGGAATCAAGAGTTTTCATTGAAAATGTAACTGGACTTCATTAAGTGAAAGAACATTAGATGCTGGCAGATGAAACAATATATTTCATCACTCAATGTGGAGTTCTAGTTGCACACACAACCGAAATCTTCAGACAATCAAATCACCATTGATTCACATGCAAACTCTTACTTCTTCCAATTTAAACTCTATCCGATTGTTCTTAACTAATCTCTAATTTGTATTATCTTAATCCATGGATTCTCTTGACTTCTTGGATATTTTTTCTTGTATCACGATGTCTCCCTTTGGTTTGCGACATTTCTCCTTCATCGACAACTTTTCAGTTATTCACGGTTCTTCTATGCTTCTCACGGCTTATGCAATGTCTCACAACTATTACTCCTTATCCTTCGCCTTTTCATGGCTCATTCATTGTATGTGGCTCTTTTTGCCTTCCAATGACTTTATTTTGCATCCACAACACCATCCTTTTATCTACAAATTTTTCATATCTATGGTTTTCTTCCTTAGAAAATTTTCTATTTATGTGTAGCTTTTCCTTTATGCAGGTATCCTTCAATGCCACTATCATGCAATCACCTGGTTCAATCTTAAACCTTCTCCATATGCTTTCCTGAGTTATTTTCTCTATGAGATGGCACTACCAATCAACATTCACCTTCATTTCTTACTCAATTTACCAAATTGACTCCTTTTTCCATCAATGTAACTTGACATCAACTGATTCAGCTTGACATCAATGATAACACATATGACACATGACAAATATTAAACAAAGGAAGACCCATAAATACCTCCCCTCATTAACATGGATGACATCTTTGAGGGAAAACACACTTCTAATTCTGGTGTCTAAAATGATAACAATGAGAGTGAAGTACCAAAACAAACCAGTGGTTCTCGATTACCAAACCTTAGAGTCTGTCACAAAATTAGGATAGAGCATGAACATAAAGAGTTGCCTCATCCTCTTAATGACAACCAAGAGGACCCTAATTTTTTTTTACTATACAACGTAAAATACAATCCCTTAGTCAACAATTAGCAAACTTAACTTCCTATGTGAATAGGGACACAAACAAGGAAACATGTCAAGAAAAACCTAAGAACAAAACTAGTGGAATTCGTATCGATCATCGAGAAGGTGAAGCATCAAAGAGTAGTCAAGTGCACATACCATCTTCCCTTATAAAAGAGAAAATATTCACACAAACGTTATAATCGATGAAAAGTATTCTCTCGACCCTTCAAGAAAGAAATGTAGGACATATTAAGAAGTATCAATATGAAGAGCTATACCCTTACCCTTTTGAAAGAGACAGGTTATGTATACCATTCCAAAAAAACTTTGACTGTCCAAAATTGAATAAGTACAAAGGAAAAGGTGATCCTCGTGATCACATAAAAGGATTTTACATAGCTTTCCAAGAATTAGTCTTTAGCGACAACTACCTTATACATTTTTTACCTCATAGTTTAAGAGGACAAGTATTATAATGGTTCCTTCATATACCAAATGGTACGATCATCACATGGCCTACATTAGTAGAGAAATTCGTATGTCATTTCTTGTTTAATATGGAAAATGACATAACTATGATGGATTTGTGTAGTTCCAAACAATGAAAAAAATTAGACCTTTTCTAGTTTCTTACAACAATGATGAGGGTTAGCTAGTTGCTTCCCTTGTTTAGTCCCAGAGAAACAGTTGGTTAGTATTTTCATACCAAACTTAAATTCATACATTATTTTTCACCTATAGATGCATTGTGTCACTAACTTTGAAGAAGTTATTAAAAAAGGAAGCCAAATTGAGAAGGATTTGATAGAAAAGGGAACACTAAAACCCTTTTCAAAAGACAAACATGAATCAAAACCTACGGACAAGCCTACATTATTAAAAAAAAACAAAAACATCATAGGAGAGGGTACCACGAACTCTAAATGAGTCTGAACAGTTCAATTGGTCCTCTTCTCAAACTCACCAAAGGATCTATCTAGAATCCAATCAAACAACGAATGTTCACTCCCCTTACAGAATCATTGTCCACAATTCAAAAAAAATTAGATGTAGTGAACATGGTTTAGTATATGACCATAGTGCCTTATGCAGATGACATACCCAAACTAGGATGGTATAGAGATCATGAATACTGTGATTTTCATCATGTCAAGGGACACAAAACATATCGATGTTTAAAATAGAGGCACTTCATCCAAGACCTCATTGACGTTGGGAATATTGAATTGGATTCACTTGAATCAGGAAAAGGACCTAATGAAAAAATGGGAGTCTTTAAACATTCCTTCTCTAGACATAATAGACAAGGAATGAAAAATCCAGATCAAGGTCAATCTTCTAATGACTACAGAGCTACAAAATACGTGTATACTCAAGTTGATAACCCATTCGATTCACTCATAGGTTGTGTTCATTCGTCCAATGAGCATGTAAACACCATTAGAATTTTTGGTAATGATTGTGTCATGGAAACACGATGTGCTCCCCTAGTGATTCTAAAACCTGCTTTACCTACCCCTCAAGAAGGTCAATATGATATGTTAGATCAACTTGAGAAGACCACGGCTAAGATTTCAATCTTGGATCTTCACAAGATATCAAACATTCATAAATGCATTCTTTACAAAACACTTCAGGGGTCAGGAGTGTCAACAAATATTGATCCTTTGCACCTCCAAATGGTGGTCGTGAACCTTATTCATAATGAATGTATTTCCTTTGACCAAATTGAAATTCCACTTAATAATCACACGCATAAATTTCCCTTTTATATAGAGGTATTTTTCACTTGTAGAAAGATCAAGAGAATTATTTTGGACAATGGATTAGGTTTGAATATCTACACCTTGAATCTAGTCAAACTGTTGGGATGAACAAAGGGAGATTTATATTTTCATATCATCACAATTACAACCTATGATAATGTCAAATGTGAATCAACTGGGACAATAATATTTCCTATGGAAGTAGGGCCAACATATCATGACAAGAAGTTCCTTGTCCTTGATTTGGATTTTCCCTATAACATTCTCCTAGGCTGCCCATGGATCTATGTCATGTCGTCTATATCATCCACTTTCCAACAGTGCATTAAATTGTGTCATGGAGGACAGTCAATCACCATCCTAGGATATCCGCATCTGTTTGCATATAGTAGATCCTTGCATAGTTTTTATCACATAGCGTATGAATTTCCTTCTTCTGACATTGTCGTACCATTATAGACTGAATCTATAAAATCTTGCATTGATCCAAACACCTTATGTACTAATGATAAAGGGCCTTCCACATCTGTTTCTCCCTTTGCTACATGGGAGATGAAAGTCTTGTATAATGGCCCAATTGAAGAGTATAACCTCTAACATGCCCTTCTGGTCTTTGACCTTTCACTATCACCCAAAAGCATGGTAGGGAAAGTTTCCAATTCAAGAGCTCTTAGGATAGCTGTGATAGTCCTTTCGAGAAATTTGTTTCTTGCGGCCTCAAGTATTACAAGAGAAAATGTTAGACTCACCTACAAACTAGATCGTTGAAGGTACAAAAGCTTCATGTCACCAAGCTCCAAAATATATCAAAGCTCACAGAATGATGTATGTCATGGGCTATCATGGACAAGGATGTGGTACAAATGAACAAGGAAAATTGGAGCCTGTCCTAATTCCCCACAACAAATCAGATAAACACAGCCTTGGCATTAGGCCTCACAGTGCCCCACCCTCAGAAATTGATTCTACCTCTTTAGAACGTGAGGATAGCTTGTCTCATTCGGATAATGACATAGATTCTGGCTGTAACCTATATGAGGATCTTTCCTCCACAAACCTTTTCCTAGGTTCTTTCGTCTTTACCCTTTCCCAATCCGAATCCCACTCCAATTTTTGATCCGATTCCCAATATGATTCCCAACTAAACATTGTATATCCCACTCTCATTGAATGGGATAAAAAACTTCATACACCAATTGATCTCTTTGAAAATGATGTGGAAATCTTAGAGTTCATGGATATTTGTGATGTTATTCCAATCGACAATCACAAAAAAGGTTTTTACATCAATTTAGACGTGTTTGTGTATTTTGGAGAGGAGGCTGAAATGTGTGGTCAGAAAAACATAAATGAAAGCGAGGGAAAAATTACTTCTAAAAATCTTTGGAAAAAATGAAATTCCAAAATTCATAGTGAAAACCTCTTTGAGGCACTTTCAAATTTTTTTTGGAAAAATTAAAGGACATAAAAAGTGACAACACCTAGTGTGAAAATCTCATTGATATGCCCTTGGAAGAAGACCTTAATATCCCTTATGATACCATGCACATGGAGGGTGCATCCAAAATGCTGGTAGAGGAGACCATAAAGGTCAATATTGGGTTAGAAGATAATCCGAGAATGGTAAAAATGGGAGCTTCACTCTCAGCACAGGAGTAGAAAATGTTTGTCATATTACTATGAGAATTTGTAGACATATTTGTATGGTCTTACATAGATATGCTAGGTTTGGACCCAACCTTAGTCGTGTATAACATTTTTGTGCATCCAAATTCAAAACCTATCAAATAGAAGTTGAGGAAGATGTACCCACATGTTGCACTTCTGGTCAAAGAAGAACTAGAGAGGTTATTGGTGGTAGGTTTTATCAGACCTATCGATTATTCAGAATGGATATCCAACATAGTGTCTAGTACAGAAGAAACCAGTTGGTATTAGAGTATGCACTGATTTTAAAGACATCAGTAAGGCATGCCCTAAAGACGATTTTCCTCTACCAAACATTGACATGATTGTCGATTCAACTATGGGTTAGGAAATGGTGTCCCTCATGGATGGATTTTCTGGGTATAACTAGATAAATATTACAGAAGAGGATCAACATAAAACTTCCTTTACCACCCCTTGGGGGACTTTCTACTATCAAGTGATGCCTTTCAGTCTCAAGAATGCCAGGGAAATGTATCAAAGAACAATGAAAGTAATCTTCCATGACATGATGAATGACATCATGGAAGACTATGTTGACAATATCATGGGAAAATCCAAGACCAGAGAAGAACATCTAGAAGTGTTGAGGTGTATCTTTCAACGCCTCTAAGACTAAAAAGTTAGAATGAATCCAAAGAAGTGTGTGTTTGACATGAAATCAAGAAAATTATTGGGATTCATTGTCTCGAGAAGAGGGATTGAGGTAGATCTTGCTAAGGTTTCCGCTATTACTGAGATGTCTCCACCTAAGAACCTTAAGTAGATACGTAGCTTACAAGGTAAAATTCAGGCAATCTGCCACTTCATTTCTCAACTTGTGGATAAGTGCCATCCTTTCACCCACCTTCTTAATAAAGATGTTACATTCCATTGGGGCCTAGAATGCCAACAGGCCTTTGAGTTACTTAAGCAATATCTAGCTAGTCTTCCTATCCTCATGCCACCTACCCCAGGCAAGCCTTTGCTATTATACATTTTGGCCACCCAATGTGTTATTGATGCACTGCTAACCCAATACAATCCAAGCCAAAAAGAAAGAGAAGTCTATTACATTAGCCACACTTTAATTGCTTATGAGATGAATTATCCCCAAATTGAAAAATATTCCTTAGATGTGGTTTTTTCCTTCCAAAAATGTTTCCATTACCTACTAAATAACAAGACCAAGCTTATCTCCAAATTTTATCCTTTGAAGTACCTTTTATCTAAACCAGCACTTACTGGACGGATGGCTGATTGGATCATCCTCCTAAGTGAGTTCGACATTAAATTTTTCAACCAGAAATCACTAAAAGGATAGGTATTGGCTAATCAACTAGATGAAGCTCCCCTACCAAGAACAGAACCATTGTGTCTAGATCTTCTAGATGCCTCTATGATATATATTAAAGAGTATGTCGTATGGAAAATGCACTTCAATGGATCATTCACTTACCATGGTTTAGGAGTCGGTGTGGTACTTATCACTCCAATAGGAGAATTCATCGTGCATGCTTTTCATCTGAGTTTCCCATGTACCAATAACATAGCAGAGTATGAATCACTCATTTATGGGTTGAAAGTTGCTATCAAATGGAATATAAGACAATTAAGATTCATTGGTGATTCACAATTGATCATTAAACAAGTCAATGATGAGTATAAGGTCAAGGATAACAAGCTCATCCCATACAAGAAGATGGTCGATACTCTAAAGGAATATTTTGTACGTGTTACTTTTGAACAGATTCCTAGGACAAAAAATCAATTGGAAGATGCCATGGACACAATTGGAGCTTGCTTCACATTCTGCCTCAGGAAAAGAAAATGCCTTTCTTTGTTGAACATTTGTGAGTACCTAGCATATGACATGTTAGAATCATGTCTGGTATGTGAATTTGTTGGTCCTTTCTACCCCTGGTATGAACCCATATTCAATTACCTATAAGATGATACCTTCCCCCCCAGAAATTTCCCACCTTAAGAAAAGAAACCTTATCAGACCCATAGCCCATTATACCCTCCTAGGAGGCACTCTCTATCATCGTGGCTATGATGGGAATCTATTGCGATGTATTAATTTGGATGAGTCAGTCTAAGCGATCAAAGATGTACATGAAGGTATCTGTGGGGCACACACAAGCGGAATGGTGCTCGCTAAGAAATTGTTAAGAGTAGGTTACTATTGGCCTACCATGGAATCATATTGTTGCAACTATGTCAAGAAGTGTGAACTGTGTCAGAAGTATGGAAACTTAATTCATGTGCCAGTACAAGCCTTACAACCAATCACAACACCATGGTTATTTTCAAAATGGGGACTAGATCTCATAGGGAAGCTCACTCCTACTTCCTCAAATGTCCATACCCATATCATCACTGACACCAAGTATTTCACTAAATGGGTAGAGGTTGTGCCTCTTACATATGTTACCGGGTCACAAATTTCAAAATTCATCATGAACCAGCTCATTTTTTGTTATAACATCCCCTCAGCCATTGTCGCTGACAATGGTAACTATTTCAATAATAAGATAGTCAAAGCATTATGCCAACACTTCCAAATCCATCTAAAGTGGTCCACCCCTATTACCCTCAAGGTAATGGAAAAGAAGAGGCCACTAACAAAACACTTGTTCATATTATGGAAAAGATGGTAAGAAAAACATGCTGTAACTGGCACTTACAAATCCATCCCGCCCTCTGGGCTTATAAAACCTCCATCTGCACCCCTACTGGTGCTACGCCCTACTCATTAGTATTTCAAACTGAGGTCATCATACCATTGGAGATCAAGCTTCCTTCCCTGAGAATATCTCTCAGAGACTATTTGGATAAAGACGAAGACTACCGGGTAGCTAGACTGGCAGAGTTGGAGTTAGATGAGAAACACATGTGCACTCAATCATTTGAAATTATATCATAATCGAGTGTCGCAGAGTCTACAATAAACACATCATACCTCACCAATTCGAGGTAGGGGATCTTGTCCTCAAAGAGAACCAATTTAACACTGTCAAGGAAAGAGAAAAGAAAGGAAAATTTGAGCCAAACTGGTTAGGACCTTACATGGTGATAGAGAAATATGGGTTAGGAGTGTACAAGCTCACTTATCCTAATGGAGAAGAGCTCCCTAAACCAATGAATACCATGCATATCAAGTGGTGTTATGCTTAAGCATGGGGGTAAATATCATAAAACAAAAAAAAAAGTATAAAAGATAAAAATAATACAAAAAAAAAAAATCAAGAAAAAGAGCAAAGAGAAAACAAGTCATCCAAGTGTGAAAACCACACAAATGTGGCACTTTGGAAAATTCCTGGGGTGAATATTGGTTTTCGGTGTCTTGGGAAGATTCGTTGTTCACAAGCAATATAGCATCTAAAGGGGTACACTTGCTTTAATTTAGGGATATTTTCTCTTGAATATGAGATTCCTTTTGAGCCTATCCTTTGTGGCTTTGATTACGCTGATTTACAATTGTATATATGTGTAAAGAGACCCACCCTTGTATTTTCTTGTCTAACGCTTGAGGCAGCTTCACATCTTCACTTTCTTGCACATACGCGCAACATTCTTCCCTTGTACATTCCCATCTAATGTTGGGGGCATCCACACTTCTTTGCTTTTTGTACATAGCTTCGGATTTTTTTTGGAAAAACACAAAAAACATTCAAATATGTTCAAAAAAACTTCGAAAAAATTCAACAATGGTTAGAAAAATACACAACATTAGAAATCATCTCGTAGAAAATACAAAAACAATAGAACATCATTTTAAAAACCTCAAAAAAAAAAAAGTAAAACATATTGAAAAACTGTCTCACAAAAACATAGTACTGATATGCTTACTTGTTTATTTGTTTATTTCTTGCTTTGCTTGTTTATTTGTACATTCTTGTGTAGGTTTCCTTTCTTGTTTGTACATTTGTATAGTTTGGTGCTTAGCATGCTTCTTGTGATTGGTATATTCTTTTCTTGATTAGGTTCATTCTTGTTTATATTTAGTGCATTTTTGCATGCTCGTTTATATTTCTACATAATTGTGTTGTTTAGTTAGTTTGAGTATGTATATTTGTTAGATTTTTTTAACTTTTTCTTGTGTTTTTTTGTTACTTGTACATTGTTTGTTATCAAATCATCATCATCATCTATACCATCACATCTAACATCACACACACACACACACACACATCAATAAACAACTAAGCTACATAATCATGAAAATAAACATCCAACATGTTTGATAAGCTACTATCATCATGTCATATCAAAATGGGGCAATAGGGATTACCTTTTTTCCCCCCTCCCCAATATCAAAAAATAAAAAAAATGTGGACAATCATAAGTATCTCATCAAGTAACAAAAAAATGCAATATCATCTAATGTTATCTCATAAATCAAACACATGTGATAATCATAACATCATAATAAAAGTCATCAATAAAATTAATGTCCATCATCATAAACACGTACATATGTCAAATATCAATGTCCATATACAATGTGTCTCTATACATAATCATTAGATAAATAGTATGCCATCATGGGCATCGATAAAAAATGTGCCTTCATATAGAGGCATGACCAAAAACAATATATATACATCATGTCAAAATTGTGCCTTCATATCGAGGCATACATCAAAAAGATACATCTGTACATATACATCAATAAAAGGAGTCAACTATGACTCTCTCCCATATGTGGACTACCAGGTCTACCACCAGGTGGTGGCAATTTTTGTGGACCATGTGGTGGTGGCATCTGTAGTGGACCCTATGGAGGTGGCATCTGATGGGGTGAAGCTTCCTATTGTATCAAATGACCCTGTACTGATCTCACAGAGCAAGATGGTCTTTGTGATCTTGATGTTGAATTAATGATGGCTAATTGACTGAATGGAATTGCTTGTTACCTCTCTCAGATAACGACATGATACAAATCCCTGTAATATGTTGCCTCGCCACTGGTTGTGGCTAAATCAACAAACACATCTAGGGTAGCTGATGCGATGGGTTCCTATCTGAGCACAGTGAGCTCTATTGTGAGTCTCGCCACATCCACCTGAGCTTGAGTATTCTTGGCAAAAAACTGCATCCGCTCTCCCCACAGCTGATCTCGCTCTGTCTGGAGCTGATCTTGCTCCACTTTGACATGTTGTAATTGGGATGTAGATTTCTGTAGTAGCATTGTGACCTGCTACATCTTCCTTGTCATCTGCTGAACCTGCTACCTCAATATCACTGAGTTACCCCCATTACCTCCATCTCCTCCAACCCATCCCCTCTACCTCCTAGTGGGCTATGTGGTGGACTAACGATAAGATCCTTATGTAATGGTCCCTAAGGAGGAGCCAATTTGTATGGTCCCTGAGGAGGAGCCTTGCTATAATGGCACATGAATCCTATCCTATATACCATCCTTGGGCACCTGTAAATGTGGTGGTACATGAGCTTGTCCTTATACTTTCCCTTGCACTCCCTATCCATCCCTGCCACCATCTCCCCCATCACCATCAAACCCATCATCATCTCCACCCTACTGTGCTCTCGGATGCACTCTCCCTCTACGGGGTTGGTCCCTTGCAACTGGTACCTACCCTTAATGAGGCACGACCTGTGAAATGGTTAGCCACCTAGACAATACTCTAGCATACCATGTCGAATAGGTGGTCATCACCCTTGGATCTACAATATGTCCTAACTATATCCAAGGTTGTGGAACCATCTGCTCAAAACTATCTCAAGCTCATTGAGTCCTAATCAACGGCCCAATATCAAAAGTCTCCCGGGAGTGGTCGTCCATACCACAACTCATCTATAAGAATGTCCTAAACAACACCAAATTGTCTATGAGCATGATCAATCTGATACCACTATGTGATATAGCTGGGGATACCAATGAGAAAATGCTCAACTAATGCAACACTGAGCTCAAACACATCCTTTGGCCACTGATATGCTCTATATGGGCACCAAGTAATCATCTTTAACTGTATATCATCAAAATCATGATTATAATAATAAGTGTCCCCCATGTGACCATGAACAATTATTGCTAACAGGTGCCCAACCAAAGACTAAGGGGCTCATCTAGGGCCTGACCTCATAATACTCCTGAGGACTGACCAATAGCAATGTGGTCCCATGCCCATATCTGTAATAAGGTCATCAGTCCCATGGTCTTCTGACTGCGGTAAGTGATAAGATGTAGGTCCTAGTATAAATGTGTAAGAAAGCACTAACCCCAACAATACCTCTCCCCACAGATCAAGCTGGGAATAACTCTAATCAGACACAGTGGAAATGAAGCAACAGTCTTGTCAGGCAGTAGGATTCCACTGATAAGAGCTATGAAATACACTACAACACGGGACAGTCTCAGATCTATGAAGCATGGATGCAGCCCTAATGACATCCCCTCTCATGGCATCTCATCTACACTAAAAAAATCAATCAAATAATCTATGATTTAAACATGGTCCCCATCGTACTCTATCAACTAGCCTTGATTCGGTACTTTGAGCATCTACCAAACATCGTTAAGAGTCACATTCATCTCCCTAGTGGGCAACCTGAAACACTGACTCTCATTGTGCCACCTCTCAGCCAAGGATGTGAGAAGGCTATGATCGAGGGTGATCTATGGCATCCGCTCCATGTATGAAATCCCCATCACATCCAGAGTAATCTCTAGAAAGACCCTCTCGTGTCGAGAGAAGGTCACCTCGAAGATGGTCAACCTACCATCTCGCTCTCAAGTCTACAAGATAGGTAGCTTGATCTGCAAGATCAAGCAAAAAACTCATTAGATTCATTTTCTTCTATATAACATCATCCAACATTATCTTAATCTTCTAAGGTTAACAAAAAACCTCCCCTAGCACATGCACCTTCTTCACAACACTTGCACTCTCTTCCTAGTGTATGCATGCCCTAGCGCATATGCCCCCTTCTTAGCACCCATGCTCTTATTAAAGTGTATGAGCATACACCCACATGCTTGCATCCTCCCAGTGCATTCGGACCCCTTAGGGCACATGTGCACTCATAATTACACACAGGTTCCCGCACATATCCCTAGGATTATTCCTTGGCACATACGTGCTCCTACCTACACTTATGCATTGGCGTATATGCCCTAACCCCACCCCTATCTCGTATGCTCTCCTAACCGTACATTCATGCTGACGTATACGCCCTAAACCTACCCCCCATACCTGCACGGCCCTGATAGCATATGCACGCCCTAAGGCATGTGCATATGCTTCCATGACCTTTTCTAACACTAATAAATGCTTATAAATGCCAATAAATTAAAAATCAGAGGGTGTATTTACGTGGGGACCGTCCTCTCGATACCATGCGTACTCCCAAACTATGTCTTTGTGCCTCCTACGGTTCGCAACTTGCTCCATATCTCTCAAGGGTCAGAGCAAAAATCAATGGAAAATTAGCAAGGGTTTGGTAACAAATGAACTACTCGCAATGTTTTACCCCCCCAGAAGGGTATATATGGTCATTTTGACCCCTCCTGCGGTGCATTTTTCACCCACTGTGATGGTAAGGTGAGAGTCATGATTTGATTGGCCACAACCGTTCTAATTTCTTCTACCACCTTCCGTGATATTTATTTTTAATAAATAATCATTTTTCACCCATTTTCATCCCATTGGGGCATATTTTTGCTGCCTGGCAACCATTTCTTCTCCCTGAGGAATTTTTCTTGCTTTCAAGTGATCTTCCCTCCTATAATTCTTCTCAAAATATTAAAAATCATTAAAAAATTTGTAAAATATTTTAAAAATCCAAAAAATTGTAAAATTCAAATTTTTTCAAAAATTTGTCAAAAGTTGGTACGCAGTTGAAGCTTGTGTGAAGTGCATGGTATTCTAATCATATCTTACTGGCATTTTTTCTTGTTTCTATCACAATGACTCACATATCATTTGGATCTACCCCCATTAACAAATTTGGTCTGCTTGCTCCGTCTGTACTATCTTGGCACAATGAGTTGCTTGGTACTATTTCATGGCACACGAATGCTTTCTTTTTGGACCCCTGTGTCCACCATTAACCCCCTCGCATGTATCCTTGCTTTGGGCACCAATTTTAACCATTGTTGTTAATCACAAACATTTGGGATCTACCACTTGATAACAAAACATTTGTGCAACCATCTTGAATGTTGTTGGTTTGAGTATGTGTGTTTGTACTTGTTTCCCTATTAGGTCAGCTTGTTTACTTTCTCGTATTGCATTGCACTCTGTATGTTGCATGGAGTTGGGTTTTTAGCAATGAACAATTGTTTGTATTCTGGATTTTCATGTCATTATACACTTTTTTTGTATGCTTACATATTTTAATAAGGACCGATGATGTAGATCAGAAGCAATATGATGAAATAAAGTTGTTTTAAGTGAAAACTGGATTAATGCTAGTTCACTCCCTCCTTCATCATCATTTTATCTTCTATATCATTTTCTTCTATCCAAATTATTTTTCCAACTAACTTGGGGCATCTTTCCCCTCCTTATTCTTCTATCCATTTTCCTCATCTTTTTTATCGTCGATTGACCTCTTTCATCACCTCATTGATGCTCGAGAGGGCATCCTCGACTCTACTATTTTTTCTCGTATCCCTTCAAAATTCACTTGTTAGTACTTGTCTACTATCTTTGAAGTGGCATCACTTATGCCACCCCAAAGAGGGTCAAATGTAGACACCTAGAATTGGGATCAAGCAATTTTAATAGCTAAATTGCACTAATCATCCCCTTTCCCACAAATTGACGAAATTTCGTCAATAACGCACCATTTCCCTTCTATCATCATTAATTAATTACATTTCGCTAATTAATTAACCCTCTTATCACTCAGAATGAAGATTAACAACCTTTCGTTAATTAAACACCCACTGCTACCTAGGTCAATTAATTATTCTTAATCAATAACGACTGCTAGTCTAAATCAATAAATCATCTTTTATTGAACCATTTCCTCTTTTAAAATCCTGCAAATCATACTAACATTCATCCAAAGCTTATATAAGCTTTCACCTACCTATTAATTAATCACCCTTGATTAATTAAGACACCCCCCTCAACTCCCATGAGTAACTAATGAGAAATTAAACTCTCCTAAAGCAAACTTAACTATTCTAAAGTTTGCTTATCCATTACTAACCTTACTCTGCTATTATCCCACATACAACAGGATCAAAATATCTCTCAAACCAAAGGGTTATATAAGAAACCCCTCTTCCTACCTTTCTTCTTATACCTTATTTGTATATAGAATAAACTATAGGCATTTTGATCTTGAACATTCTCCATTAGTATTTAGCTAGCATCTTCATCTTGCATCTAACCTCTCAAAGCTTGAGTAATATGGGAAGAATCAAAATGGCCTTGTAGCCATTCTTGATGAGATTCCATTCTCAAACCTTGAGATCAAACAATCAACTTTTATTGCTATGGATCTATTTAGGTTCATTTTTAGTTTAGCAATTTAAGAGTAGAGATTATCTTAGTATTTTATTTTGATTTTGTTCAAATTTGCATGCATTTGAAGAATTTTAGTCTCCATAAGCTCTTATCTTTATGGTTTATGTTTAGTTATATTTTCTTTGGAAATATTAAGTGTTAGTTTTAATTCATCTAGCATAGTTAATTATAAACGAGAATAGTGGCCGCTAAGTTATTCCTAAAGGTAAATATATAATGTTCATAATGAAGATATGTTATAAATCTAAATTCTTAATCTTTGCATATATAACAAGAGATAAACAACAAAATTGATTGCTAACACCAAATAAATGGTTTCTCTAAATAAGAATTATAGCCTAGCAGGTGCTAGTGTACGCAACGTTTCTCATGTAGAGTGTATTCATACAGGAGAAATCATATTGAAAAGCTATAAACAATAACAAATAAATTTAGCGTTTAGATAATGGATATATAAATATATGTATAAAATTGTATATTTAATGTGTTATACATGTATACGTATAGATTTATCTACTTCTTATGAGGTTTTGGTAGAATTATTTTACATTTATGAAAATTATAAAAAACTCAGAATTGTGACTGAGAAGTTATAAAAAAAGTTTTTACATACAACGCCATCTATTCATTACATCCTAGTGGTTGGTAATCTATTCTTAAAGGTAAATATATCATGTTCATAATGAAGTTGTTTTATAAATATAAATTGTTAATCTTTGCAAATATAATACAAAAAAAGAACAAAAGTGATTGCTAGGACCAAATTTTTGTGTGTTGTCTATATAAAAACCACTGATTCATGAGGGGGCAAGGTAAATGAATGTTTTTTTCAAATAAGAATTATATCCTAGTGGAAGCTAGGGTAGAAATTTTTTCCCATGGTAGAGTTTATTTATATAAGAGAAATCATATTGAAAAGATATAAATGATAACAAATAAATTTGGAATTTATATAATGGATATATAAATATACGTGTAGAATCATGTATGTAATTCAAAATAAAATTCAGGTTTACTAAATAGGTTGTCAAAACAAAGAATTATATCATGGCTGCCTCAAAGCTATGTGAATTTTTGGCATAGATTAGTGGGCGCAAAAGGAAGAATATATTAATTATTAAATACATAGTGATTAAAATTATATTTAATAATATTAACACATATATAATGTGTTTAACTTCCAATGTAGAGAACATAAAATTGCTGAAGACATTACATTTGGCTAATTCTATATGGAAACACGTATATAATTAGAAGTAATTATCATATAATTGAATTCTTAATATGGTTTTATAGTTTTAAAGTAATTTTTTAACATCATATATTTTCCTAAAATGTCTAAGCAGCAACCATGTAAAAAATGTAATATGAATTAATTAGCGATGTTTCTTTGCATCATCCTAATGAACAAAATTAAACTATTTTGGTTTTCCCAACCAAAATAAAATTTTAAAAAAGGTGACTATGCCAGAAGCTATCATTATCCTTAAAAGACAATCACAGGAACGAGAATGAAAAATTTAAAACAAAAATACCCAAAGAGAGACATAGAATGGCGGAAATGGGAAAGCGTTAAACAAAGATAAATACTAGAGCAGAAAAGGGATTAAATTTATTTCATTAACACACAAAAAAATTATTTTCATGAAGAACAAGGAAGTTTGGCATGGATATCAAAATCAATTGGAAAGAAAGGCTTGATTGTAAAGCACTATTCATTAGGACAAAGCAGGGCTGGTGCGGATCACAATTGGACTGCCATGCAAAACACAGGAACCGGGTGACTACAAAGAAACTAATAGATCCCTGAATAAAAAAGGTACATCTTTACTATAAATACATGATTTTGTAATATCTAGGACTATTTCGTGTTTTATGTTTTCAGTGAAACCTCCATCTGCTACCTCAATCAAACAATCTACGCGATTCTATTGGAAACCTCTATTGATTTTCTCCTTCGTGTGCATCCTTTATGTGCGTCTTTTGTGTACCTTATTTGTAAACAAGATTATAATCACATGCAAAAAACAAATAGGATTTGAACACTCGACCATGCAATCTACGACCTGCGTGTATTTTTAATTCTGAAGACATGCTTTTCTGTGTGACCAAACAAATCAGAAACCCTACTCAACATTTCTCTGATGTATTTAATTTTTTTTTTTATCAAATTCCATGAAATAAATTTCAAAAATAGAAAAATAGCGGGATACAAAAATTTGAAAATTTCACTTTCCCCCTCTTAAAGCAAAAGGGCGGGCTATTGAAATTTCAAATATCCAAAAATGTGGGGGAATTCGAATTTCACTATTTTTATTTTTCCATGGTTTAAAAATTAAAACTAAACATGAATTAAAAATAATGTAATTTTTCATTTTCTATAGCCTATAATAATTAAAACATAATAACAAATATATTATATAACATTTATTAAAACAAGCCTAGTAAAAATATATATTATAAGAAAACAAAAGAAATAAATCCTAAACATAGTTTTGAAGTTTAATAAAATTATATAGAGACATTTACGTTCCATTTTTTTTTATCAAAATTGATTTCTACATTGTTAGATATAGTGTGTGCTAATTTAAATTAATTCTCCAATTAAAATGTGCCACGTGGAAAGTTCGAACAAGCTATTTGGGATACATAATAAGGCTAACGATCCAAGACTGTGTAGATAGTGTTACTGTATGGCTATTTTAAAAATAAGAAATGTTTGAGCGTAGGGTCTGATATGTCATTTCTGTTAATAAGTAAAAGATATTAACGAGCACTAAGCATTTTCTTTGTTAGGAATGATGTGAAATATGTGTTGAAAACCATGTATCTTATGACAACTACATACTAAGGCTAGCGATCCACAACTTTACAGATAGTTTTTATAATGAGAAGATGTAAAGGTTTGATCCTAGTGGCCACTAAGCTATATCAATGATTTTTTATTTTAGGGCTATTTTCAAAGTAAGAAACTTTTGAGCCTAAGGTCTGATATGTCAAAAATGTTAATAAGTAAAGGAGCTTAGCGGGCGTTAAGCATTTTATTTGATGAGGAAATGATGTTAAGTATGAGTTGAAAACCATGTATCTCATGGGAACTTTATACTAAGGCTAGCAATCCAAAACTTTACAGATAGTGTTTATAATGAGAAGAGATAAAGGTATGAAGCCTAGCAGCCACTAAGCTATACCATGATTTGTTATTTTATGGCTATTTTCAAAATAAGAAAGTTTTGAGACTAGGGTCTGATATGTCGTTTATGTCAATAAGTAAAGGAGCTTAACGGGCGCTAAGCATTTTATTTTATAGGAAATTATGTGAAGTACGAGTTGAAAACCATGTAACTCATTAGAACTACATACTAAGGCTAGGGATCCAAAACTATAAAGATAGTGTTTATAATGAGAAGAGGTAAAGGTATGAACCTAGTAGCGGTCACTAAGCTATACCAGGATTTGTTATTTTATGGCTATTTTCAAAATAAAAAACTTTGAAGCCTAGGGTCTGATATGCCATTTCTATCAATAAGTAAAGAATCTTAGCGGTCGCTAAGCATTTTCTTTGATAGTAAACAATGTAAAATATGAGTTGTAAACCATGTATCTTATGGGGACTACATTTTAAGGCTAGCGATCCAAAGCTGTAAAGATAATGTTTATAATGAGAAGAGGTAAAGGTAGGAGCCTAGTGGCCACTTAGATATACCATGATTTGTTATTTTATGGCTAATTTCAACAATAAGAAACTTTTGATTCTATTGGAAACACATAATATGTCTCAATCCATTTTGAGGGTATGTAATACAGGAATTTCGCTCTACCATGCATAGCCTTGAGCAAATATGGTACAATTAAAATAAATGGATAACACTATCATTCAAAAAGCCATGCACATAGTGTTGAAATAAGAAATAGTTGATCCTAACAGTCTTTAGGTGGTCCCATTCAATACATATAAAATATTAGTGGTTCACTAAGAATTTTCTCTCAGACGAATAGATATGAATTATATGCTGACAAATAATACGTCTTATGAGTACTAAATAAGTCACAATTATTCTTGAGGGTTTGTACAGTAGCAACAGTTGGATCCACCCAGGGATGACACAAACAATAGGTTACAATTAGATTAAATGAAAACATAGAGTAGTGAACAAAAGCTAATGCATATAGTATTTATAATGACTGACAATAGTGTTGGGAGCCTAGGAGACCACTAAACTAGAGCATGATATTTTATTTAATCGTTATTTTCAAATTATGAAACTATTGATCCTAGCATCTACTATGTCGTTACTTTCGATAAGGAAAAAATTCTTAGCGTTCACTAAGAATTTTCTCCCATAACAACCCATGTGAATTATGTGTTTCAAATAATAATACCTTATGGGAACTATGTAAGGCTGGATACCTCTCTATATGGTATGTAGTGCAACTATTGTCTTTGCTAGGTACATTTCAGCCAACATGATACAATTATAATCAATGGAAAACACTAGCAATCCAAAGTTGTACAGATAGTGTTTACAATGAACGTAATAGTAGGAGCCTCACGGTCTCTCATCTAGGTCGTGATTTATTATTTTATCGTAATTTTCAAAATAAAAAAATGTTGAAACTAGTTTCCTATTGTGCCATTAGTTTTGATAAATAATAAAACTAAGCATTAGGTAAACAATTTTTCCCATACGAAAGGTTGTGGATTATATGTTACAAACAATATATTTTATGGACAATACATATGGCTTGATCCCTATCGATGATTTTTAGAGTAGCACTTGTTTCCACCATGGATAGTCTATCAAATAATGATAAAACTATAATCAATGAAAATCACTAGCAAGAAAAAAGTGTACAGACAGTGATCACAATGACAAGATGAAATGGTAGGACCCTAGCTTCCACTAAGATAAGTCGTGATTTGTTATTTTTATCGCTATTTTTAAATTCTTAGTGTTTTTTACCCTCAATTTATACAATGTATCGGATAGTAAATGTTTGCAACCTAAGAATACTGACACTCTAAATGTGTTAACATAAGTTTGAACAATTTGGAATAAATTTCTTCTATTAGTATTGTAAATCTAACTTATAGTCAGAGTAAGAGAGAATAAACACTTGTTTTTAGTGGGTACTCATTAAAAATTTATTCATAATAAAATATTTTCTCAAATTGGTATAACCCACCATGAAATTATGGAGAGCACTGTTTCCATGAAAATGAATATTGTGATGATGGTCATACTTATGTTTAGGAAAAGTGTAATCATTCCCATTTGTTTTTGATATATTGTTTTTGAATTTAGCACCAAGCGCTATACTTAAAATATCATACTTAGACTAGTTATAGACATTTAAACATAATGAATAAATTATGCCTGATATACATATATTTCACACCATCTTATATGGAACAAAAATTGATGAGCTATCACTAACTCTGTTAATGTGATTTGTTTGATCAAATACTCTCCTCAAAGTACTAAACATTAGATCTTCCGACTGTTATCCTTTAGACATATTCCTTAGTCTTGTTATAGGGATTTAATCTTCACTACTACAGTATGACCGATATACACATAAATCACATTGATATTCTAAAACATAAAATCTTGAGCTACTGAGTAAACTCCATTACTATGATTTGTTGCTTAAACACTCTCTTCGAAATACTAAATATTAGATGTTAATGTCCTCTATGCTTTTCCATTCAATAGGTGTAAATGGATAAAAAATGTTTTAGGTTGTTCTTTTATATGTTGACTAGAAGTCTATCTGGCACTAAAGTGTATATTTTTTAATGTTCATACCATGTCATCTATATAATGTTATAACTTGTCTGACTCATATGTAATCCTTTCAAAATGTGAAAATGGTTTCGTATCTTTTAATGCATCATAATTCGATTTCAAAATTTTAGATTTTTTTTGTTATTATTGATTTGATCCACAAAATATGAATTAATGTAACCAGTTGAATGATACATAAGATGTCCTATCAAAGCCTAGTGGTCACTAACCATTAATTTAGTTACTCTCTTATGACACATAGTAAAGAACTCTAGAGGTTGGTGATTGCTAGGGTAGTATATAAATTCCTCATCAGACAATGTGAGAAAAACACTTTAAAGTTCAAAAATGACCTAATTATTAATGTATTTTACTCTAATTATAGGTAAAATGTCTTCCATTGTTTGCACTCCATTCAGAACAATTCCATTCATCACAGGTGATTTTTGATGGAAGAAAAGAGACGAGGAATGGTTTGTGTAAATCCATTCCCTTTAAAACTACCACATCGACCTGTGGTTTTTTTAATAGATGAAAATCATGAGGAAGTTGGTATTGTTCTATCATCTGAAGTTATTGATTTGGGGACACTGCATGTCCAGGTGGAATGCTTTGAATTTAAAAATAATAAGTGTCTTATTCTGGATATGGATTTGGATGTTTCTTTGTTCAAGAAACGGGAAATGCATGCCTCCATAAAAATGGACCATATTCCTATTTAAAATATGGTTGAAATTTGGGGATTATAATATATTCTAATAAAAAAGGTTGTTCAAATGCATAATACATTCTTAATGGTATATTTACAATATTAAAAAATTGTATAGAAACAAAAAAAAACATCTTTTTTTAATCATTTCTTTCATGGAAAAGGTTTTCTTTCACCTCCAAAACATGCCAAGTTGTTTACTATGCTGAGGTGAACATATTTGACTAAATTGTAGATAAACCTGTATAAATTAAAATTGCATGGGTTAAAAATGAATACTAAATCAACTGGGTCTGTTGAGGCTAGTGTAATAACAAAGACATTTGATTCTTACTGTCGGAAAGTAAAAGGAGACAACAAAATGAGAGAAAAAGTTTTACATTATTTGAGACATAAACATTCGAATAATATTGTATTGACAGCCTGCAGTGAATCCAATGCAATTAAAAATTCTAAATTGCATGAATCACACTATTGCTAGTTGTCTATACTGTTTGGTGAAGAGAGAAATGGAAAAAGAAAATTTTATTCCCATATAGGGTAAAAAATTACAAAATGGAAAAAATATCATGAGGTGGAAGAAGTTATTCCTGTCAAGGCTTAGACAATATTAGAAAACTATGTGATGTCATTGGAAGGAAATATACCAGCAAAAATGGAAGACAAAGACAATTTTTTTTGTAAATGTGCATATCCATTCCATCTTCCATTACCTTTATCAGCTATTCCTTCGATTAATCCTTTCAATACTGAATGTGTGATTGCTGATTTTTACAAGTTGGCCAACGATATTTCTTCTGATGTAATAATAGAGCTTCCAACAGTTATCCGAATCAGTGTGCTGGATTATATTATTATTGTTCTGATACCAATTGGTTATTCAAAAATGTTAAGAGACACAATAAAAAGATACATGGAAAAGGATAAAGATAGTGGGGTATCAATTATGGATGGATGCTACAGAATCTATGATAACAATGAGATATTCAAAATTTTGTGTCTTATGTACAAAATATCTGGTGTGCATAACTGCAAAAATAACGATGGTTATAGAGAAGAGTTCACTAGGGATTGGATGGAGAAACTACCACAAAAATTAGTAACTGCAAGCGAAATTGGCCTACAAGGAAACATCTATCCTTTTCCTTGTGAAATATCATATGCGTTATAGGATGAGATGTTCACTCGATGTTGTTCCAAATATTCTATAGTACTAGTTCTTTATGGCGGCAGTGTCGCACTCCATGCATTAGTGGATTCCAAACTATTTGTTGTTTTTATTGTTGATACACATAGTCAAGAAATGTTTCTAAAACATTTATATTCTCATACGAAGAAAGGTTTGTCACTGAAGAAGTGATTTTGTTTAATGGATTTTAACCTATATTTGTTATTTATAAATTTATTGTTTATGCAAAAAAATACAAAGCTAAAAAATTTGATGTACAACCCTTTCACCTTGACACTACACAACCAGTTCAACATGGTGATTTACATTCAATCATTTTATAAATTTGTTTAATGAGATCTATTTTCAATTTCCATGGTTTTCAAATTTTTAAAAAACTTATGCTTTTTACAGTTCAGATGACAGATGTGGAGGACGCGGGCACATTAGCCATGAATACACCATCAGATCCAAGTATGTTAATCGTGTGAATTTATAAGCAAAACCATTAATAAGCCCCACAAATTTATAAGATAATAAATGATTATACATACAACCAAAAACTGGAGAATGTAACCTTGGAGGGCACGGAGGTATCCAAAATTAATACACACTCACAACCTAGTATGTTAGTCATGTGTATTTTAAAACAAAACCATTTATAAGGCCCAAAAATTTATAGGAAACGATAACTAACAGAGATTAGTTTATATGTTTGGCATACGATAGAAGAAAAAGTTTAAGGAAATCCATTTGTAAGCTACAATAACAATTTAAAATGATATATAGAGCTTATCAAACTCTATACATCCATGTTTAATATAGTAATGGTTAGACTAAAAAACCTTACATTCATCAAGATCTTAAGTATTTTAAACATCATACTATCTAAAATGTTTCATTGATTCACTATTGCACACTGACTACTTACAAATAATTAACATTGTTTTGGCTTCCACATCATCATAAACAAAAATAACTATGGCTTGATCCAGCTCGTAAGTATGTAAAACAACACTTATCTAGCCTCATTAAAGGTTGTCCAGCTAAGTGTAGTTCAACCAATGATGACATAGCCTAGCAGTCGTAAATCCTCATCAATAGTTGAGGATTTTTTTCTGCTAAAGGGTGGTTCAAAAAATATAAGTGTAGCCTAGCAGATGCTAAATTTGAATTATAATACAAAACAATTGATATTTTACTTACCGTATGACTAACAAAAATACTATGTTTATCCATTTAAGCTTTCATTTTCCACAACATGAAATTGATTATGAATTAATTAATGTTTATTTCAAATACATTATGCTCATATTTTCAATAACAAGAAATAGATTATGAATTGATGAATGTTTATTTGAAATATATCTTTGCATCAACGGATCCAGTAGCGTGTAAAGGCAATGTAATCCAAGCGGTAATCTCAATCGGTAACTGTTAGCCATAAGCTAAAATATTGTTTATTTAAATTGGTTATAATTGATATGTAACTGATGAAAATAAATTTTGTTTACTTACTTGCAAGTAGGGATAAGAATAATTTATTTATTTTAGATATGGAGGACCTACTATATGGGATAAACAAAACATACAATAGGAAGATTTCATTCAGGTTCGGCATGAAAACTGTCAACTTGCAAGGTGGCCTCTCATAATTTATAAAATTATTATCACCATACCGTGAATTGGGATTCTGGTCTGACAACATCATTTCTACTAATGTTAAAAAGATATCAGCGGGCTTTAATAAAAAATATCGATGGTATTGTATCCAAGACTCACTTGGGGAAAGGAACATTACAATATAGTCGAGGGAATATAAATAAGAGACCTAGAAAAGGTTTGGAGTAGAAATGATTTTTCATACAATTCTAAAAACACTTTGTGTATTAAATTAGGTGTAAAGGGAAACCCTCCTAAATTTTTTATGGTGGAGATGAAATGAAGATGCAAAGATTGTACAAAATATAAATGGTTGATGGTCGATTTGTACAAAAATATCACAAATAGTGTCTTAGGGATTGAATGTGGTAGAGGGCATCAAATATTTAGAGTAAGAAAATGCTAAATAACTATTTATCTTTTCAAAATGTTGTTATGATGGTACTACTTAACATTGTCAATAATATATACATTCATATGTTATTATGAAATTACTGCAAAACTCTATTATATTATGCTGAGATTGTCAAAATATAATTTGGGAGGATTTATAGTTTCACTGATTATAAGATGACAGTATGATTGAATAACTTCTATGGTGAATTATCATAAAAAAATTGCCCTTGAAAAATTCTAAAATAGTATTTTTTTTACAATCTTCATAAAATAAATATAAAATTATATTGTATATTCTTAATTGTTTTTAATATAATTAATATATAAATAAATCTCTAGAAAAATTGATGGTCATATCTAAAATATGCAAGTCATATGTGATGGTTATTTCAAAGATTTGCAACTATTTTAAGGATAAAAATGATAAAAAAAAGTCTAAACGGGCATCAAATTTAAAACTACGTTGTGGCCTTTGTTGCAACCATTGAAGGACAAGAGAAGATGTTCAGGATGATATTTGAGGGAGCTTATTTTTTGGAGCTTCACTATGCTTTATTTTGTTAATTTGGGATCCCAGATCTTCGAGAATAGTGTTAAAATAAAATTCAAACAATTCTTAAAAAAAATTCTACATTTCTATCTTTAGTAAAGCAATTTAAATTTATTTCATATCTACAATTGAATACACAAATATATCTAGATTGGTTTTATAGTTAATTACATTATCCTACTCTAAATAGTCACCCTCTTCCAATTTCTTCATAATATCATTAGTAATTCTCTGGTTACGCTGAGGTTAAATCACATCATACTACATGAACCTAGAAGTGTCTCAAATATCTTGAATTTCATTATCCTAGCGGCCTCTAGGCCACAATGCGTTTTAATTATTCAAATATTTCTAGTTTAATCTCAAGGATATTTATAAACTGATAAGAACCTTATTACAAAATCTTGATAATGCCTAGTAGTCGATACCCCATATAAAACAAAGACATTTTCTATTTATAACAAAGCATAAATAATGCCTAGCGTCTGCTATCCAATATAAAATAGAAACATGTTATGTACATAACATGTCATAAATAATGCCTAGCATCCGCTAGACTATATAAAACATAAACATGTTCTATATATAACAAAGCATAAATAATGCTTAGTGCCCGCTAGCCCGTTTAAAACATAAACATTATATATATATATATATATATATATATATATATAACATAGCATAAATAATGGCTACCGGTCACTAGCCCTTATAAAACAAAAACATGTTCTGTACATAACAAATCATAAATAATGCCTAGCGGTTATCGGCCCATATAACATAGATACATGTTCTGTTTAGTCCAAAGCATAGATAATGCCTAACGGATGCTAGCCCGTATAATGGATTCCAATTTTTGACTTTTTGGATTTTAGTATATGGGACTTTGGAGTGTAGTAAATTCCAATATATGTGATTTTGAATTCCAATATATGTGATTTTAGATTCCAATATATACGATATTGGAATCCAATATGTGTGATTTTGGAGTCCAGATAATTTCAATATTTAATATTTTGGAATCCAAAACAAGTAGTTTTGGATTCCAATATTGGCTATATTTTTTTGTTGCTTGGACTGGAATAAGTCTAGATTTATTGAAATAAGTTTTTCTTTTATTTGACTCATGAATCCTAATGTAGAGCTTATAGAAAAATTAATTTACTCAACAATTTAGGAAAGATCAAACACCAACTATACTCAATTACTCTGCAAAGAGGATCTCACTAGTAGCCTTAAAATGGATTAAACATGCAAAAATCAATATTTTTCACTTTAGAGGGATTCAAATATCACTAGACCCTTCTCTCATACTACATGCAATGCAAATTCAACTTGTAAAATGATCAAATTTTCATGAAAACTTCATTTTCTCATACCTACCTTCACCTACCTTCACTAGCTTCTTAACCCAGAATAAATAAATTTTGGTCTTTTTGCTTTCACTAGCTCCTTCCAAATTTGTACACTGTCACATAAACTCAATTCAATGTTAGATCAACCATCAAATTGATGCAAAGTGATCAACATTTGAAACTTTCTAGTTATTTCACCAAAATTGTCTTCTTGAGGTCTTAAGAACAATGCTCATGGATGGTTTATAGTTAGAGTGATTGGTGCATACCCAAAACCAAATGAAAACATCCTAAAGCACCCTTTATCCACAATATGGTGTGAAGTAAATTTTATGACCCAAATCTTAACCCTCTTCTCACAATATCCCTTTCCTCCTTTCTAGCTCATTAGCCCTTACCAACCCTGATATGAGGGTTTTTCATGCATATCCTCCATTACAGGAGGTTTCAAAACAAAATAAAAGCATCCTAGGATACCCATTTAGCCACTTCATCTCTATGAAATTTTTTAACATGTCTTTCTTAAGGAAAAGTCGCTAAAAAATCCATTGTCATAGGTCATATTAGGTCTTCATGACCGTATAGTCATCTAGTTAATTTGCTATTAGCAAAAACAAATATTTTGGACACATTCATTCAAAACTTATTTCAAAATACATTTGAGTATGTTAATCATAATTCCACCAAGTTTCAAGCATTAACTCAATGTATAAAGTCTTTAAACTCTGATTTTGCATCAAACCCTAAGAGGGTTTCTAGACAACCCGGGAGCACTCAGAACCTTATTACTTTCTTGTTAACTTTTCTCAAGGCTTAAAATTCATTTCTCTAGTCTATTTGTACCTCCTCTATAGCTCTGTTCTAAAAATAGTGAGCAAAAACTATATTTACATCAACCATAATCAAGAACTCACTTACATGCGTGTGAGCACATGGCGATGAAATCCTCGATCTATAACTTAAAGAAACTGAAATCTCATTCGAAGAAAACTTAACCATTTTTTTCTTTAAAACTAACTCTTCATGATATTCCTAACATTTTCATGCTTCACACACACATTTCAATGATGAATAAGCCTAGATTCAGTCAAACTATGAAAGGCACGATGACAGTCTTATTTCTTGAGGTTTCTTAGGCACGTAATAGAGAATATTAGGGAACTCAACCTTAAATCCATCCAATTAACACTTCACTACATCTTACCACATGATTCATATTAAAAGGATCTCATTATTAGAATCATAAACCAAATAGACTAATAAAATTTGCCAATAACTTAGATTCATTATTTTACATAGTCTCATGCATTGACTATTATGATAGAAAAAAAGTTTTCACACTCAACCCTTTAATAATCCTCTTGAGATGATTTCAATAGATTTTTCATGCACTCATAAATAGAAATTTCTAATTCTTAATCTATGCAAACCAAACTCCAAATTCTAATGAAGAAGACAAGATACAAAATAGTGTTATATTTCTTCAAAACTATATTTCTCTTATAAAATATTTCTTTTCCTTCCTAAGCTCCTTTCCTCGAGGGATGCTCTCTTTTTCTCCCACTTACCTCCTCTAGGAGGATAACTTCCTCTCTAACTCGAATCTACCTTCTTTAATGTAACTCATTTCTTGAAAACTTAACTAACTCTTATGACTCATCATGCTCATACATAGGCATATTACATCATGAATCACTTTTATTACCACTCACTTACTTTAGGACTCATACTCACATGTTTAGACATCTATTACATGCTTAAACCATCAACTGTCTCTCTTTTCACCACTTACAAGATCTAATCTCTCTTTTACAACCTTTTCAGTTACTAAATTTACAAAAGAGAGGGAAAGTATAAGTTTTGAAATTTTTATCACTTGACCACTTGAGATGACTTCAACACATCCTAACATACCTACCTTAGCCTCCTCAACCAAGAAATAAGGATAAATTCCATTTTTGATGTTCAATTGATGATGCACCTGCATCATACTTCCAAAGTGGAGAAAAAGAAACCATGTTATTATTGTATAGCTACGCCTATAACTAATTATTTGTCATCATTGTATGCTCTTACTCTTATTTCTTCACTCCTAGTGTCCTTCTTACCTCATGACCACCCAGATCCCATATCTTTCTTTTAAATTTTGCATTTTCTTTGAATTTTCTTCGTTTCTTCTCAAGTTCCATCTTTCTCTTGATCATTCACAAGATTCCATCAATTGTACCTACAAAAATAAACAATACAACAAAAAATATATATTGTTTTTCATGTTTTGTTACATTCTTCATATATTTATAGCTCATGTCCTTCATGTGTTCATCATTCATCTTGCTTGGAAGTATTGAAAACTGCCCACTATCTTCATTTTCTTTCTTGATTGCTTGTTCTCTCTTGTTCACCACTATATCAAGTTGTTCTAGGTATGTACCTATGCCTTATTTTCCTCCATCCAATTCATTATTTTCCCATAAAATCATTACTCTATCAACTGTACCTTCACTCTTTCCTTCTTGATCCATCATATCCAACAAAATTTACAAAATGTCATCCACTTCACCTTCTTGAAACTAATTTTCATAGCTTTCTTCTTCTCCATGCTCAGCAATCCACTCACCCTTTCTTATCTTATGCTTCTTAAATATACTAATAGATTCATCTTGTACAATTTCAAGTAATTCATGCAAAGAAACACCAATATAAACTAGAAAACAATCAAATTTACTCACTTTGTTACCATCCCTTACATGTATCACTTATTTATCCTCTTGTACCTTCTTGTTTTCCAAGATTTCATCCTCTTTCCTCATTCCATCTTTTATTCTATGTACCACACGTATATTCTTTCTTTTCCATATCATTCTTGTCTCCTTGTGCATTATTTGATTCCTCCACAAATCTAATTTCTCTTTCTTACCTTGTCCTTTTTCACTTGTCTTTTCAATCACTTGTTTTGGCTTGAACTTTTCTCTCTCTACTGATTTTTTTTGAAGCCATTTAGACATCACATACCCATGATATTTAATTTGTTTTAAAATCTTCACATGTCTCTTCCTTTCCCTCATCTCTTTGATGACCTCTTTCTCTTTCTTTTTCACTTACCTCAACTTCTTTTCTTCTCTTCTGATTGCTTCTCTCAACTATATTATTTTTCTCTTCCTCACAAATATCTCTATAGGCCACTTCACTTTCCTTCTCATAAAAAATCCAACCTCTTCTTTTATCATGATCTCATCTCTCATCTTCAACTCTCCAAAATTTTCCACATCTTTCCTCAAATCTCTAAACTCATTTCCTGTCCACTCTTCTTGTCTTCTTGCCTCTTCTCTCTTCTAGGATTATTCTTTCTTATTTCTCTCCCTCCCTCTCTCTCTCTCTCTCACACACACACACACATCTAGACTCTTCTTGTGGCTATCAACTTCCTTAACTCTCTCAATAACTCTTCCTTATCCATTTTCCTTTTTTATTCTTTCCTCAAGAAAGTTATTTTCTCCTTTCTTTTCTTCCACACCTCACCTACGATTCCAACCTAGTATTTTGGTGTCTTTCCACTCTTATTTCACTCTCACACTCTTCTCAACCACTTTACTCTTGCATTTATTCTTATTATTCACCTGCACCTGTCAATTTCATTCACACACTCACACAATTCACTATTAGCAAGAAAAAATATTTAATTCTCGATAAGTAACCTACTTTGATACCAAAATGATGTAGATATTATAACAAAATAAATGTACTCAACAAGTTAGGAAAGATAAAACACAATCTATACTCAATTACTCTGTAAAGAGGGTCTCATTAGTAGCATTAAAATGGCTTGAACATGTAAAATTCCTCCTTTTTCACTTTGGAGGGATTTAACTTCCACTATACCCTCCTCCCATGCTAAATGCAATGCCAATTAAACTTGTAAAATGATAAAATTTTCATGAAAACTTCATTTTCTTATATCTACCTTCACCTACCTTCACTTAGCTTACTAACCCATAACAAGATTTTGGCCTTTTTGCCTTCACCAGCTCTTTCCAACTTTGTATCATATCACACAAACTCAATTCAATGTTACATCAACCATTAACTTGATGCATGTTGTTTTTTTTTAGCACTTTTATAGTGATCCACAGTCAGATGACAACAAGTCCCTCCTCTTTATGGGAGAGGTTCCCTTATTGAAAGAAAACAAAAAATCTTACATACAAATGTACAACTTTCATATTAATGAGGACCTCTGATATCTTGAAATGTTTTTATACGAAACTAGATTATCAATAAAAAAAAGAATAGAAGAACTAAGAAATGGGAAGAGTAGACTATCACAATAATTTTAGGAGATATAGATAGCATAATATAACCTTATACATACTGAGCAAGGGTGATACATAACAAAATAATTCACATTCAATCATAAGATATTATTCCATAAACACAAAGTTCTATAAATCACATCCATAAGAACACAAAGTTTCTTAACATAAACGATTAATGATCCATAGATTTCAGATGAGCAAGAAAGGATAACAAATGAAGATAGAGACAAGAGGAAAAATTCTTCTATATTGATTGCTTTCAATTCTATTTACACTTCCAAAGTATTTGAGGTTTTTTAACAATAGCATGCAGAGCCCATTATATAGCTTACAAAAGAGTTACATTTCGTTACAACTTCTTTTAATCAAAATATTAAAGACTAATTAATAAATGCATCAATAGAAAGTCTTTAATTAAAATTACATCAAAGGTTTCACAACCTTAAAATAAAAGAAGTGTCTCAAGACCCCGAAGTAGAAACATCTGACTGAGGCCTAGAGGTGCCAACTGACTTAAGAATTCGATGCCTGAAAGTCTTCAATGCCTTAGTTATCTCCATGCATTTTGGAATGGTAGTGTTGGAAGTGGCATGAGTCCATGTGCCAAGAAACTTCTCCATATCCTTATCAAATTTTTTATTCTCCAGAAATTCTTTGTTGGCTTTGGTGATGGCTGATTGGAGAGAGAAGACATCCTTCATCTTTTCCTTGGTCATTGACTCTTCTTTGAACAGATCATCTTTGACGAAGTCATTAAACTGAGCCTTGATCTCCTAAATGGAAAAAGGAACACCTGTAGCTTCATTCTGAATTTGATAGTGAACATATTTGAAGGAAGACAAAACACAAGCCTTGAAAGCTTCTCCTTTTTACCACATATTGTTCATTTCCCCTAGTGCTTCTTCCAGAACCTTAATCTTCCATACAATGCTGAAAATCCATGTTCTTGACAAGTTGGTCTTGGCTTCATTGAACACTTTACTGGCCAATAGGATTTTCTCATCTGTCTGGCCCATCAAACGAAGATCTTGAATACATCCACACTAGAGCTTTAATTCTTTTCCCAAGCCATTGATTGCTACAGTGAACTTCAGCTGTAAATTGGACACCTTCTCATATGATTTGAAGGCCTCCCCAATGAAGTTCATTCTAGCTACTGTCATATCATCCATCAATGCTTTAATGGCTTTCCCATAGGTGGTATATTTGTCAATGTCCTTGATAGTATGAACTTCATCTTTGTTGAGAACTATGGGAGGTGGAAGAGCGGCCAATGGAATTGGATCCAAGACTTCATATTTTTCCAATAATGATTTTATGAAGTTGGAAAAAACTTGGTTATGTTCTTCCAATTGCTCCATAGTTTTCTTGCCCTTCTCCACTCGTTCAATGACTCTGGTTACGGTTTATCTAAGGTTATGGACCTCACTTTTAGGTGTGGATTCTCCCAGTGGAACTCTTGTAAGCTCAAATTCAAAAACCAAAAGATATTTCTCCTCCTTATCCACCTTAGGCTTAGCTATCTCCATGAACTTCTGACCCTTTGAATCTATCACCAACCTTGTGGTGGTCTTTTCTTTCTTTGCTGGAGGAGGAGGATTAGTACTGAGTAGAGCTATCACAACATCAAAATTGGGAACTATCACCTGAGAAGAGGATTTCCTTTTATTTTTATCAACAAAAGGTTGAACCCAAACAAAGGAAAAAGAAGAAGAAGTAGGGGCAAGAGGTCCAAGTGAAAGTGAACTCATTGCACTTAGAAGCAAGGGAAAGAGGTCCAAGTGAAAGTGAACTCATTGCACTTAGTGTTTGTACTACTGATGTCTCTAGTGGAGAAGTTGACACAATTTTAGAGAGATATTTGGAAGGAGTATCAACCAAACCGAGAGGTTCAGTCATTTGTTCCTCATTTTCAATCTCAGTAGCAATGACAAGGGTTGTCTCTTTTCCCTTCATCTCTTCACTATCATCTTCACTCAGAAAAATAATATTTTTTGGCCCAATAGGGACTTTAGGCTGCTCCATGAGAACTTCTTCTTTAACTAGTTCTTGTTTAATGGCCTTACCTTTCTTTAGATATACCTTCGTTAAAGAAGATGAAGTAGAATGTTCAGGCACCTTTACCAAAGAGGAAGGGTTAGATTGTTCAAGAGCTTCCATGTTGGGTGTATGCTCCTCCTTCCTAGGAGAGGAAGTTTCTCGTGAAGATGATTTGGCCTTGTTCATCCTGAAGATTTGCATCTTCCTATCAAACTAGAGTTTGGTTCTTACAATGACAGGGTTAATTAACTCCTTCAAATCATCTTTCTCTTTCAAAAACCAATCAATGGTTTCTAAAGGGGTGTTTTTAATAGACCTTTCATATTCAATAGACTACAAATCTTCATCATCATGTTTGATCCCTTCAGGCACTTTATAAAGGTTGAAGTCTATGACTTGTTGAAGAGAGAATCTGCTGAAATATCTTCTTCTTGCCTCAAAATCATCTGGACATTCATCCTAGTAATCTTCAGTGTTGTGACGATGATAGTAAACTATTCTGAGGTTCTTGACAATATATCCCTTGATGTAAAAACAAGTTTTGGATTTGAGGAAGTGAACGGTGAGAGGAGCAATGGTCCTATCAATATTTTGTGAATCCAAGGCTGTATAATTTCCTAGGGAGATAGGGAAATGAATGCCATAAATCTTCTTATCTCTGCAGGTTTGGTGAATTTTATCCAGCTTCCTACAAAGCTTGACCAGAGCCATTTTATCATTACAGAACATGGGTAGCTTTAGGGGTGCTCCTTCGAAACAAGCCAACTTGATATATGAGAACTTTCTAAATTAAGTGAAGAAGCTTCATATTTAGATATCAAAGTCTTGGCTTCTTCAGAAAATCTCCCGACAGTGTTACCCTCCAGAAGTCTTACAATGTACATGGTGAATGCATCATTAACTCTCCTAAAATTATGGCTACTAACTTTGAGGGTGAATTAAGGGCAGTATTCATATATGGGGGTATCTTTCTTGTCTACAACAAAAGTGAAGCCAAGCCATTCCTTGGAGGCCTCCGGGGTGTAAATGAGGTAGGAGGTCATAAAGAATGTTCAGGTTCTATGAACATTCTTTAGTTGCTTTGTCAAATTCCCACAAATGATCTCGCTCCAATTCAAATTTTGTTTACCCTCATAAATGATATTGATGAAAGGGCACATCCAAAAGAGAAATTCATTTGTAGAAGGTATCCCCATGATTCTAGCTAGTAGGATGATAATGTTTGAGAGCTCTTCTTTGAAGTCAACCCTATACAATATTTTTGAAAGTCAGGATGCCCCCTTTTAGGGTTCTTCAACCAAGATTTGGCCACCCTAGCTTTGTATTTCTCGTTGTCATGGTCGAAAAATGCTTGTGCTTGGGAGAGGGTGAGGGTCTTAGCTCCTTTCACTACTGGAATGTGTAGGGCAGTAATGATGGCCTCAGAATCCAAGCGTGTAACCACTTCACCATGAATATTAATAATTAATTTTAACTCAGGACTAAAATGAGCACCACACGTGAGCACAATATCTACACATTTTACAGAAATAGGAAATCCTACATCAAATGCAATCCCCCTATCGTTGATCATCTGAGCAATGGGGGTAGGGTTGTCGCATCCCGATCTATTCTAGAAATCATCAAGATCTATATATCGAGCTTTTCTGTCACCAATTTCAGGTACATAGGTTTCCAAGGAAGATAGGTGTTCATGCCCTTGATATTACATTTTCATTGTGATAGAGATAGGAGGGAAAATCTTTCAATGGTAGTGAAAACACAGTCTAAAAATGATCCCTGCAAGAGAAGATATGGAAGTATAGATGCGAGCAGGAAATGGATTAATTTTGCATAAATACAAGCGAGGAGAAATAAGCAAGAAAGGTGAAAAATGAATGAACGGTCATCCCCTTTAAATATCCACGAGGAGAGAGAAAAGCACAATTAATAGTCCTTGACCGAATCAAAAAGGAAAAAGTGGAAAAATAAAAAAAACTTCACCCAGACGACCTGTGGGATGTTGGGACCCACAAAGCCAAAATACCCAATCCAAGAAGAGTGCAGAGAAAGTGGGTCCAGAGAGCATAGATGGTCCACGGGACATTGGGACATGAGGGATGCGTGGAGTCGATTCGACTGATGTGAGAAAAGTGGTCCAAAGAGCACATATGGTCCATGGGACGCAGGGACATGAAAGATGCACAAACTTGAAAAATCTGATGAGCGAAGTAGTGTAGGAAAGATGGAGAATCGGTGAACAAAAGCTGCTCAGGTGAACTCCTCAATCACACTAAAAATGGCCATATTATAGTCATGATTTAGTCTTGGCACTTCCCTAACCAGGAGTTCTAAGGAGTTTATATTCTTGTTTTTAATATCTTTAATCTAAACTGTTATCAATAGCCACATCAACTCCTCAAATTCTTCCTCTTACCTTTCTGTCTTTGCCAAGGGTGACTTAACCTCTTCAAAGTCATCAGTATTTCATATTCTAGCTTCTAAGGCTTCCAGCCAAAATTGTCTTGTAGAGCTCTCCATATGCACAATGCACGGGGACTAGCACTGCTAATAGTTGGAGTGATTGGTGCATGTGCAATGTCAATGAAAACATCCTCAATGAGGACCTTTATCCCTAATAGCTATGTGGGGTAAATTTTATAACCCAACTCTTAACGCCTCTTCTAGCAATCTCCCTGGTAACCGGCCTGGCTGAGGTGGAAGCATTAGGGGGTGGGAGCAAACCTACTCAAGGGGAATAGAAGATGCATATCCTGGATCAGCCAGTAGAGGGGTGAAAACAGTGGTGGCTAAAAGCAGTATGTGGAGAGATGGGGCTAGCGGCAGCTGAACCACTTCAGAGGGGGAATGGAGCTAGGGGAGGACAGGGAGACCAGGATACCTTAAGAAGACATAATTTGTGTAGTAATAAAATAATCCCCTGGTGTAAAGGAACTACCTAGGTATGTCTTCATGAAACGTCACAAATCTGGAGTTAACTCAAGAGAGTTAGCAGATAAATGATATGGGGGAAACATACCATGCGAAAATTCCTTCAGAAGTCCATTGAAGGAAGATAAGATGCTTTAAGCAGGAACTGTGACAAACCTCCTTTCCAAAGAAATGAAGCGCAATGTATCAATGCGTGTAACCTCTAATTTTGCATCAAACCCTAAGAGGGATTGAGCTAGACAAGCAAGGTGCACGTTGAAAAGTGGCGCCAGCATTGGTTAGGCCTGATAAGGCATCTCAATGCTGTAGGCAAATTCGTGCCCCAAGGAGTAGTGAATGTCTCCCTCCTCTACAAACCTGTTCTAATAGTAATGAACCGCAATTATATTTACATAAACGATAATCAATAACTCACTTGCATGCATGTGAGGACATGGTCTATGAAACCCTCGGTTTATAACTTGAAGAAACTGAAATTTCATTCATAGGAAAGTGGGTAACCATTGTCTTTTAAAGAATGCCTGATTCAAGATATTCAAAATATCGTCACGCATCATGCATACATTCTCCATTCTCTTGCATAAATGGCACAGTTATAATTCGCCACCCAAGTTTAACTATGATGGATAGGATCTAATGATTCTCAACATCCAGCATTTTACTGAATTTCAGCACTCCAGAACTGGTACCTGAGATTCCTTAGGGTTCAAAATAATGCACTCTGCAATCTGGCGAAAGGCTTTAATCACAACATTGATATGTGCATACGGGACTGTCATGCTGGATGTGGATTATGGACCATTGCCAATACATCTTAATGTACATTCTTCAGCAACTTGACGATGTTTTTGCTTTTCTTCTGGTGTGCAACATTTTCCAATGTTCACAAATTGTGGATGTTCTTCCGAACCTAAATTCATCGGTTTGGTTTCTGGGGATGAGTCAGGACTATACCCTTGTGTACAAAATGAGGGCCTAGGAGCCAGAATAGGAATTAAAACCAGAATAAAAAGGATCAGAATCCAAGTGTGACAATGAAGCCCAAAGTAGCCAAAAAACAGCTACCCCATCAAGACAAAAGTAACAAAAACTCTACAAAAAAACAACAAAGAGACCCAAAAAAAAAATCAAAAAAACATACAAGAGCAGCTAAAGCACCTACAACTACTTCTTTGATGCTTTGTCGATGCTGGATTTGATGTTCTTCCAGGATTTGAACATTCCCAAAGTTGTCATGTGGGCAGCGTTAGTCTTATCCAGCTGATCAATGGTCCTTTTGCTTTCCTTATAAGTGCCCCAAAGTGTTGCCGAAACTCCGCTGAGATTGGAGACACTTCAGACATGCTGCTCAATGAAATCTTCAGTCGCACTAAAAATGGCCTTATTATAATCATGACGAGTTTTGACCTTCCCTAAACGGGAGTCTAAGGAGTTCAGCTTCTTGTAGATATCTTCAATCTGGCTGTTATCAATAGCCACCTCCTCCTCCTTTCCTCTTACCTTTCTGTTTTGCCAAGTTCTTAACCTCATCCTTCAACAGCTTCATATCAGCTTCTAAGGCTTCCAGCCTTTTTGTAGAGCTCTCCATATGCACATCCCGGGGACTAGCACTACTAATATTCAGGAGGTCATGTGCAATTTCAATTTCATGAGGACCCTTCCCCACAGCAAGGGTATCGATGTTAAGCCTTCTAGAGGACCTGGTGACCGGTCTGGCCGAGGTGGAAGCAAAGGGGGTGGGAGCAGCAGTAAGGAGAATGGAAGATGAAGCCTGGACGACCGGCAGGGGGTGACAGTAGTGGTGGTGGGGGCAGAAAGTGGAGAGACGGGGCTAGCAGCAGCTGAACCCAGTAGAGGGGGAACTGAGCTAGGGGAGGAAGGGAGACCAGGATACCGAAGAAGACATAATTTATGCAGCAGAAAAATAAGCCCCTAGTGTAAAGGAACCGCCCGGGTATGCTTTTGAAACTCTAAAATGGAGCACTCAAGAGAGTTAAGAAAATAATGGGGGAAACATACCATGTGATTCCTGTGGAAGTGGTTGAGGAAGATAAGGTGCTTAGTAGGTACGGTGACAAACCTTCCTTCCAAAGAAATGAATCGTATCATCATGTGAGTAACCTCATCATAAGGCAGAGGGATCGAGCTAACAAGCAGGCCCGCGGTAACATAGATCAACTTCTCAGATCCCTCCACAAATCTCCTCTCTTCAGCATCTCTGTCGACCCTTTTGTTAAAAAAATGGTAGCCCTCCATGCCAAGGCCGGTCGCTTCAGCAATAAGCTCCTCATTGACCAAGATCTTCTGCCCCCCATATTCCACAGTTCACTCCTTCCAATCCTTCGCAAAACGCACTGAGATGCTTTGATCATGGCCCTGAACCTTCTCCATGAAGTTGGTGATGCCACCCTTGCTGAGTATATTCCATAGCTCTACATTATCCTTCCAGTCCAGGTCTGCACTAGGCTCAATTTGGCAAGGGGGACCCCCCATCTTCACCGTGCTTAACTGTTTGCAACAAATTCCAAAATCCTTGAGAGCGCTGAAGCTAGTCTGCTTTTTACTGTTGTAATCCGCACAATGTTGAAAATGAGAGCCGTTGCTCTTCCCACGAACATCCACGTGCCTGCTGATTTGAGCCTGTGGAAGTTCGCATGTGGGAATAACGGCCTTTTTGCTAGCCCACTCCCTATCATCAATTACATTATTACTATCTTCGGAATCCGTGGAGCCTTGTATCCATATTTTAGATAGCACAGTGCTGCCCGCATGCGTGATTTTCATATCTATGTAACTCCACTTGAACTTCCCCATATACTTCACACTATCTTGATTATTCGACAAGATTTGCATAATCATAGTTTTTAAGTCAACACGTGTGGGAGTTTTATTGATACTGATCCACGCCCAATAATCATAACTCAACTCAAGAAATTACGTGCGTATAGAAATCCGCTTGAATGCTGTTTTGAAGCTGCTTAGGGATGCTATTGTTATCCCAAACAATGTGATTAACATTAATGCCATAATTAGCCAGTGCATCTGCCAATTTATTACCCTCCCAGTAAGTATGCATGATCCGAATGTTATTGAATGTTTGACAAATACTTATGGACTCTGAGATAAAATCCTTGATGCTCCAACTTGGAGATGAGCACTGTTTAAGGAGATTAATGATATTTAGGGAGTCCCCTTCAATAATGAGGTTCTGGATATTTTGAGTCTGGGCAATTCTCAGGCCCCATAAAGCAGATAATGCTTCGGCAAAATGATTGGTTTGAATTCCCATTTTCCCAGCATACGCAGCAATCAGACTACCTTTATGATCCCATATCACTCCTCCCCCTGCCGCAATCCCAGGGTTCCCCTTAGAGGCCCCATCAAAGTTCAACTTAAACCAATTAAAATCAGGAGGATGCCATTTAATCAAAGATCTATCAATGCTATTCCCGGGATTGCTACGGCTATTGACGGTTCCAATCTGCCAGTTGGATAAGATATATTCTTCATTCTCTGGATATCTCTTATTCTTGGGGGGTTTAAATCTAGCAATGTTCTCTTTGATACCATTAGAAATTTTACCAATACTAAGTTTATAGTTTTGCTTCTTATTTCTGAAGATAATATCATTTCTATCCTTCCATATCCTCCAGATTAAATGAGGGATAACCAGCTTCCAGATCCTTTTGACAACACAATGCCTATAGGGTGGGTTCCATTGAGTCCATAGCTGATTTAGATCCTTCGGCACCACCCAGAGAGCTTCAAATTTAGAGAGGGAAAAACTCCATATTCTGGTAGCATACTCACAATGAATGAACAGATGACTGATATCCTCAGAATCTTTCTTACAAAGATGACACCTATTAGGCATTATAAATCCTCTTCTCATCAGGTTGTCAGTGGTAAGAATCCTACCTCTGATAGCCAGCCAAAGGAAAAAAATTATTTTAGGAGTTAATTCAGTCATCCAAATCTTATTCCAATTGAACTCTGTTTGACTACTGTGGAAGAAATTATTATATCCAGTTTTGACAGAGTAGTTCCCATCATTGGAATTATTCCATACCAGCTCATCCTTGGAATCCAGTTGACTTAAGGGAATAAGATCTAATTGATCTTGAAGGGAGGAAGTAATTTGCATCAGATCATCTCTCTCCACAGAAAGTTTTTTCCAATTCTTACTGGTGCCATTTCCCTCAATATAATCCTTGATTTTGATGCCATACTTGCTTACAAGACTATCCTTAACAATCCCAAATCTATCCATGAGATTTCCATTAAACCAATTATCATCCCAAAAGTTTATGTCCCAACCATCCCCCACTTTCCATTTACTGCCCTGCTTAATGAAATTTCTGCTCTTAACCAGATTGTTCCAAAAGATGGAACCATAGGGGAGGTGCTCATCTTGTAGGAAAGAGTACACAGTTTGATGATTTAGGTATTTTTCTTTGATTAAATCAATCCAGGGTTGTTTCTCAGACAACATTCTCCAGCCCATTTTAGCAATGAGGGCCTCATTCATTTTCTCAATGTCTTTTATACCCAGTCCTCCCATAAACTTCGGGGTGCAAACCTTATCCCAAGCAACTAAGTGAAATTTGAACTTCTCTTCCATGCCTTGCCATAAAAAAATTTTCTGGATCCTTTCAATCTTATCTCTGAAGGAAGAGGGGATCTTGTAGAGCGACATGACATAAATGGGCAGATTTTGAAGAGTAATTTTAATGAGCAGGCACTTACCAGCACTAGATAAAATGGCTCCTTTCCAACCAGCCAATTTTTTTTGGAATCTCTCCAATAAATCATCCCACACCTTGCTAGAGACTTTTCTAGTGCCGAGAGGAAGGCCCAAGTAAGTGGCTGGAAGCGCACTTATTTTACAACCCAGAATTTTAGCAATTTTAAGCTGTCTTTCCTCAGGAGTGTTGAAAAAGAAGATGGAGCTTTTATCATAATTGATCTCTTGCCCAGAAGCAGATTCATAGAGCTGCAGTAAAGCCTTGGTAGCCTTGGCTTCAATGACTGATGCCAGAAGAAGGAGGATAGTATCATCCGCAAATTGCTGATGGGAGACAGCTTGACTGATGGAAGTGGGCTTAGAGCCTTTTAAAAGACCGTCATTAACTGCTTTTTCAATTGTTCTACTAAGGCTATCAGCCAAAAGAATGAAGAGCAAGGGGGAGATAGGGTCCCCTTGCCTAAGCCCTCTGCTGCTAGTGAAAAAACCCACAGGCTCACCATTAACCACCACTGAGAATCTGGCCGTAGAGATACAAGCCTTAATAATTTTTCTAAATTTGTCCGGAAAACCAAATTTAGTTAAGACTTTGTCAAGGAAAACCCAAGAGACCTTGTCAAAGGCTTTATTCATATCAAGCTTGAGGGCCATATTTGCCTTTTTATTATTTTCCATAGAATGTATGGTCTCATGAACCATAATCACTCCATCTTGTATAATCCTGCCTTTGATAAAGCCACTCTACTGCCTTGAGATTAAATCATTCATAATGAGTTGAAGCCTAGTAGTAATAATTTTGGTAAAAATTCTATAGATGGCATTCACAAGGCTGATAGGTCTGAAGTCTTTGAAGTCTTTAGCATCCATTTTTTTTGGGGCCAGCACAATGTGAGTGTTGTTTAGCTCTTTCAAAAGATTTCCCGTTCTATAAAATTCATTCACCACTCTGAGAAGATCCTCCGAACAGATTTCCCAAAATTTCTGGAAAAAATTTATGGAGAACCCATCCGGACCAGGAGCCTTGTCACCCTCTAAAGCAAATACAGCCTTTTGCAGCTCTTCAAGCGTGACCACTTTGGTGATATTTCTAAATTTCTGTTCCTCAATTTTATCTTGGGGAATGGCCTCCAACATAAAAGAAATAGCTTCAGAATTGATGATATTCCTCTCCTCAAGAAGCTTTTTATAAAAATCTAGCGCTTCTTTCTTGATGCTATTGGGATCTTTTATGATATTTCCGTTACTTTTAGTTACTTCCAAGATCCTATTACAGGCTCTGTGCTTCAAAGTGGTCATATGAAAGAACTTCGTATTCCTGTCTCCCTCTTTAAGCCAAATAGCTCTAGATTTAAGTCTCCATAAAGATTCCTCTCTGCTGCAAATCGTATGCAACTCTGAAAGAATATTCTTTTCATTAGCTTCGTCTTCAGCCGATCTCCCCATAGTATCCATTTTTATTTCCAGATCCTGAAGTTTTTGTTTTAACTTCTTTTTATTATCAAACACATTGCCAAAAATGCTTTTATTCCAGATT
The DNA here is from genome assembly GCA_019776745.2 of Taxus chinensis. Lineage (NCBI taxonomy): Eukaryota > Viridiplantae > Streptophyta > Pinopsida > Cupressales > Taxaceae > Taxus > Taxus chinensis. The sequence goes on along the minus strand of CM034151.1, from coordinate 5,071,752 downwards.
TTAACTTGCTTTTTAACATTTTTGAGCTTTTGAATCAATCTAAATTGAGCAGTGCCTTCACCATTCCATCCCCACCATTCTTTTATCTTGTCATAGATATTGTCATGCTCCATCCACATCTTTTCAAATTTGAATGAGCTTCTGGTGGGTTTAGTCCAATTGAGAAAATTTAAAGCAATCGGATTGTGATCCGATCCAACTCTGGGCAAGGAAGAGAGGTGGAAGTCTTGACTGAGAATCCAACTCGCTGAAATCAGTGCTCTATCCAATCTCACCTGGATAAACTCCTTTCCCAACCTTCTATTATTCCAAGTGTATTTATTTCCATGAAGATCCACATCTAAGAGATTATGTTCAGCAATAAAATCAGCAAAATCCTCCATACCTGTAGAAAAGCTGGAGATTCCTCCATACTTTTCACCTGGGTTTAGTGGAGAGTTGAAATCCCCCATAATAAGCCAGTTAGCTGAACAATGTTGGTTTCTAAATGTTTTAAGGTCAGCCCAAAGTTTTCTTCTTCCACTAACCGTATTAGGGGCATATATGTTAGAAAGGATCCATTCACCATTATTCTCAATAGCAATAAATTTGATTGCAAGATGATTAGTACTAGCATTGAGAACCGTACCAGTACAGTGCCTTTTATCCCAAAGAGTAGCCAGTCCTCCAGAAGCTCCCTGGGAGTCTACAGCTGCCATTTCAGAGTTATCCTAGAAACTCTTTTTATTAGTTTCAAGGGCCTTAGCTTTCATCTTAGTTTCCTGCAGAATCAAAATACTAGGACTACTAGAATCCCGTAACTCCTTGATGATTCTCTATTTGGAGTTTCCATTTAGGCCTCGGATGTTCCAAGAAATAATCTTCATTTGGAATGATTGGTAGTTGGAATTTCCTGATGGTTCAACTGACGTTGAATGCCATCTGCAATGTCTCTCTCAGTTCTCTTAGATCTAAGAGCCTTTTTAGAGGGCCTTCCTCTTTTTGTGCTTCCTCCAAAGTCAACTAGTCGTCTTGCAGAAGATCTAGTTGTTCTGGATGTTGAGGTATCCCAGTTGTCTTTTTTCTTTTTCTTATCACTGTAGAGTGATTCTGGGATCATTTCAAATCCTTTCATTCTTTTTTTCTTTTTTGAAATGACCTTTGTGAATCCAGAATCTGGATCCTCATCATCTTTGATAGGCGTAACTTCTCCCTCTTCACGTTCTTTCTGAATCCTATCAGGTGTGTGTGTATCAGCTGTTCTGGTGCTGTAGCAAGTAGGTGAAACCACTGATCTGTTGCTGGAGCAAGGAGGTATATCTGCAGATGATTTACCATCTCCCCTAGGAGTGCTTTTCTGTAAAGATTCTTTAAAAACCATACTGTCCTTGTTCGATGTTTCCTTAATGATGCACAGATGATTATCTATCTCAACTTCCTTACTACTCTGATAATGATCATTAGGGACTATATTAATCTTCACAGAGCCTTCTTTCTCGTTCACCACCATGGATACCTTCACAGGATTTTCCAAGTCCTCTTTGTTAGGTGCTTCAGGTAAAGCTGCTGCTGAGATTTTGGGACGCCAGACCAGATGTTTCCTTATTTGAGTTCTAAAACCCCTTTTTTTCCCCTTTCTATTGAAATCCAACTCCTTCTGACTAGGGGCTTTGTCTTCATTCCGGCTATCCGTGTTAGGAACCCTACATTCCTTGCTCAGAACTGAGCCCTCCACAGGCTGTTCAACTTCCATTGTAGAGATCTTCTTCTTGGAACAACTTTTGTCAGAGTGTCCTATGCGATGACAATGTTTACATCTCAAATGAAAAGTTTCAAACTCAATTTTTTGAGTCCATATCCCAAATCTATATTTCAAGATGATGTGCTCCGGTAACTCCTGTTCCATTTCAAAAAAGATGCAGAAACGAGCAAAAGCAAGTCTGGATCTATTTCTCGTGGGCCCATCCAGACCGATAGGAGCACCTAAGGATTTAGCAATATTTAGCAGAATTTCATCATCCCAAAAATGCAATGGTAGTCTAGGTAGCCTACACCAGATTGGGATGGTGTTTATATTTTCAGTATTAGGGTCAAATCCAGGATACCATTTTTTCAAAAAGAGGCCCATATTACCCAGCCACCAAGGTCCTCCCAGAAGCACCGATTCCATATCCTCTTGCTGATTAAATTTTTCCAAAAAAAAACCTTTTGGCATGATGGTAATACTCAGGTCTCCCTTAGGTTTCCACTTTCTCAAAGCCCATTTTCTAATGAAATCAATATTAGGTCTAGAGCCAAGAAACTCCAACAAGGGAGAGATTCACTTTGCTTAAAGCTCTATCAACACATCCATCTGGGACCCTTAGGCAGGTGGCACCCTCATTGTCCTTTTCCCACGTGAACTGGCCAGTATATTGCGGACCCACTTTGATGTTAGGGCTTTGAAGCATCTTATTCCAGGCCAGAGGTGTGGATCCCAGCATTTCCACTTTTTCATTTTGCAGATTTACAACCGTCTGATTTTGGCCAGAGATCAACCTCTCCTCAGCATTCTTAGGTTTAGCACGCAGACATTCTACAGCCAGAACTGCAGAAAACTGCACTTGACAGTACCTACATTGCTTTCTCCTTCTCTCGTACTTGTGCTTACAACCGTCTGATTCTGGCTAGAGATCAGCCTCTCCTCAGCAAGTTTAAGCTTAGTGCACAGACATTCTGCAGCCAGAACTACAGAAACTGTGCTGACAGTATCTCCATTGCTTTCTCCATTGCTCATGATTTCCAGTCTGAGTTAAATTGAAATTATCTGCATTTCAAAAGCTTCATCTTTTTGTTCTAAAATGGTAGAATCATGAGGATTGATATTAGAGTTCACCCTAAGTTGTATGTTCTGGATTACAAAAAATGAAATCTACTAAAGTAAAGAAGTTTATCTCATCTACCATAAGGACAATATACCTTTGTAATTTGCAAATGGGCTAATATCAGACCTAATGAAACTCTGTAAATAACTAAAAGCATATCCGAAGTTTATCGATTTCAGCCTTTATAGTGTCTTGGTGACAATGTAATCACCATGACACATGTACTAGAAAATCACTTACAATGGACATTTACACACACATTACATGACACACATACACATTACACATTTGAATTCACTCTTGACACATTTTGAGCACACTTCACACTTTTTACACACACAAAATTATAACCCTATGTATTTCAAATTAAAGAAATTAGAAAACTACTCCATGGTTACTTTAGTACATAACTTCAACTATCTCTCTACAAAATGCACCGAGGACAAGCCCCTTTGATGCAGTGGAAATTAGTATATTCTGGAACCAATAGGTTTCGGGTTTGATCCCTTATTACAAAGGTGCTGACCATAAAAGAATGCAGAGGTAAAATTTAGACATTTATGCGAGGTCGATCATGGAGGTGAAATGTGGCCACTTGGCATATATTCATGTGGCAAAAAAAACATTTTGGCACTTTCTACCACTCCATGCCATAGGCTATTGGGCCATATCGACCTTCAAGTCGTGATATGGACTTGCCACATTTGTAAATCTTGAACCTCCCGTCGATAAGGGCCAAGCTGGAACATTGATCCACTGCGATGTTTGATCAAAGCTGCTTCTATTCCAAAGTTAGATTTTTTGTTGCATTTCCCAATTGGTTATGAGCTCTTTACAAGATACAATACCAATACAAAATATACTATTCAGTTGGGTCGAGTCACCTGTGATCCACTGAGTTGTATGGGGCTTAGCCCGAATAGTTTGGAATTTTAATTGGATAAATAGATATGGCCCAACCAATGTGCTTGCCAAGGTAATAGGGGATAAAAACATCCTGAGAAAGGTGGATATGTAACTCAATGTGATCAAATCAGTGGGGAGATGATCACCCCACCGAGCTAATAAAATATCTCACTTGAATCTGCCATGAATTATCCTTCCTGCACATAAAAGGGAACTCTCTAAGGACAATAATCCCACATAGGTAATGTTATTCGAGATGATATGGCAGATAAAATCAAAAAAAGTGAATAATGATAGATTTTAAATTTGATATTAAAGGCACTCCTTACAAAAGTTTGCTGAATTTTAGGTTGATGCTGTCCATGCCAATCTGTTTAAGTTAGTGCTCTTATCAAATTTTTCATGTGTCGAAGTTATTTGAGGCTCGTACACAAACTTTCAATGGGGTTTATTTACATGCTTTATTCTGGATGACACTTGTTCGCGTGTAATTCGCCTGTTAACCATATTATAACGACATGTATTATTTAATTAAATCTTTGACCTACGATATCTATTTGCATGGAGACTAAATTCAAAGAGTATGGCATACCATTCCAGGAAGAAATGGGACTCACAATGACTCATTTTATATATTTTCATGGCTTTCTGCAAACCTTTACATAACATACATACATACTGATACATACACTTTACATCACACATCACACACACACACAATGTTTTTTAATTGTTCTCAAAATGTTGTTTACTATCTTGGCCGTAAATTATTTTAATCTCGCTAATCACTTTTCTGCGTGTGCATAAGTTTATCACTGGTGGGGGAACTTTTACCTTACATCACCAGTCAATGATAGATGTAAATATCGTCGATTAGCTTAGTCACATAAACTAATTAGATAATAACACCTAATTAAGCTTGCGTTCAGCGGATACGTTACAACCCTATGAATTCTTGTTTGGAACTGGTTGAACTCAATGCGACTAGAATGCCATTACAAATAATGCAATCAGATTATTATAACCAATTAAGCTCAGTTTTCGTTTGAGATTACTATGTTATGGTTGCCACTTCACTGTATGTGTGACAATTCCAGTCCACAAATTACTTTAAAAATTATGGGTAGTTGATAATCATGCATATAAGTAATTCTAAAAAACTCATATTAGCCTACCTTCTCCATATCATTATTATTATTTTTTCATAGGTGGTTTGACAATCGAAAGCTTAAAGGTTGTATTTAAAAACTAGTGGTTGGAAAACTCGTCTTTATCTTGAACAGATCCAAGTTGTACTACCTAATACTGGATTGAATTGTTTGACAAAGCCCCTTCTTTCATTTATCAATTTTCTTGATGTGAAATCAGCTGATGATGATTGCAATTTCAACATTCCTATTATTATTTTAATTAAAAGGTAATCACTATCCAAGTCCTTATTATGTCTACTCCATAAATAGCTACGAGATTGGGTTTTCCATTCATCTGCACCCTCTTTCACCTTTCTATAGTGATATTTTACCTGTTCATTGTATTGTTTAACTGAACCAACTAAAGTATGCTTTTTTTGATCAGATAAACAAGGGTTGGACATGTCCCTTATCTTGATTGTATTAATAAACCATCTTTGATAGATATACTATGATATCCGAAAACACAAGTTATAATTTTCAAACTTTAACCGTTCACAAGGATCTTGGAACTCAACATCAAGTTTATGGATTTTAAAACTCCAAAATTGATTGATTCCTTGATTTAAAATATGCACCTCAATCTGATTTTTTAGTCACAAAATTGAAATGTGCATTCACGTATTCTATCGTGGATTGTGGATACTGAAATTATCTTAAGTCCATTTTCCCATTTTACGATGTTTTCTTAATTAAATTTAAAAAAACCAATTACTGATTGTATCTTATCAAAAGCTTCATCAAAACAAAAATAAATCATCCACAAAAATGAAATGTATAACAGATTTCACCCGAAGGCTACGTTTCTGGATTCAAATAAAGTGAATCGATCTATTAAAGTCAAAATAAGTATAATTTCCCTTCCATAAGGGAAATAGACCTTTATAATCTGAAAATGGTCTGATACCAGACCTCATGGAACTATCCAATTAACTATAAACCATTCTGACGTCCATCTGTGGCCCCTACAATGTCTTCACAATGCGATCCCCATGTAACTGTACTATAAAATCACCTAAAACTGTAGATTTACAAGCATTCCATGAAAAAAAATTACATATTTGAATTCTTCTAAAAATTATGAGCAACTTCCCTTTTTACACCATGTCAAAATTTTGACCCTAGGTGCTCCAAATTAAAGGGTTTTCAAAACTGCTCCATGGCTCCCTTGGTACAAACATGCAACTACCTCTCTACAAAATGCACCGAGCTCATTTTATGGCTCGATAAGCCCCTTTGGTGCAATGGTGAGAATTATATTTTGGAACTGATGGGTTTTGAGTTCAAGCCCCTCTTTCACATTTGGTGCCAACCATTTTGCTATGCGGTGTAAAATCTGACATCTACGCAGGGTCGTTTGGAGAAGGTGTTTAAATGTAGGCCTGCTTGGCATATATTCACGTGGCTTGTGCCACATTTTGGATTTTTTTTGTTTTCCACTCAAACGTGGGCTATGGATAGCCCCTGATTCCTCCTTTGGACTCACCACATGTGTAAACGTTGAACCTCCTGTCGATAAGGGCCAAGATGGAATGTTGATCCATTACGTTTTTTTATCAAAGCACTATGTTATTTCGAGTTTTTTGTTTTTTCATTTCCAAATGTGGGTTGTGGCAAGATATATCACCAAGGTATATGGAATGATCGATTGGGCCAAGTCACCTATGATCCACCGAGTTATATGGGGCTTAGATCAAATAGTTTGGAAGTTTAACTAACCAAATAGATATGGCCCAACCAATGTGCTTGCCAAGGTAATAGGGGATAACACAATCCTGAGCAATGTGGATATGTAGCTCGATGTGATCAACTTAGTGGGGAGTCGATCATCCCACCAAGCTAATAAAATAGATCACCCAATATTTGTAATGTATCAATTTGATCTTGTAATGCACAATACAACTCTCCAATACAATAATCCCACATGGGAATGTTAGAGAGATATATGACTTATAAAATTGAAAAATCAATAATGGCAATATGAAATAAAAGCGAAAAAGGCACCCCTTCTACAAAAGAGTGTGTCAAACCTCATTGAGGGCCCCCATCCAACAAAAAAAAGGGCCCACAAAAATTTTTCGTGTGTCAAATACCAGAGGCTCAAACATGAACTTTCAACCTTTTCACATTTTTCCAAATGCCACATGTCAACGCGTGATTCGCTTGTTGACAATTTTAACCATTTTCAAACCAAATTTTTGACTTGCGATATCTTCTACATGCAGACTATGTTCCTTGAGTTCGACATACCATCAGAAAGGTTTCAAAACTCTCTACAACATGGTCAAAGTTTATGGAGGTTTAAGAAACTTCCAACACTTGAAAATCCCTCCGGATCATTCAATTATGAATAAGCCTAGATTCAGTCAAACTATGAAAGACATGGTTACAGTCTTGTTTCTTGAGGTTTATTAAACATGTAGTAGACTATATCAGGGAACTCAACCTTAAATCCATACAATTAACACTTCACTACATGTTACCACATGATTCCTATTAAGAGGACCTAATTATTATAATCATAAACCAAATACACCAAGAAACTTTTCCAATAACTCAAATTCACCGTTTTACATAGACTATTGTATTGACCATTCTGCTAGAAACAAAGTTTTCAAACTCAACCCTTTAATAATCCTCATGAGATGATTTCAATATATTATACATGCAATTATAAATATAAATCTCTAATTATTAATCCATGCAAACGAAACTCTGAATTCTAATGAAGAATACAAGATACAAAATAGTGTTATATTTCTTCAAAACTATATTTCTCTTACAAAAGCATTATTTTCCTTCCTCTTGAGCTCCTTTCCTCGAGGGATTCTCTATTTTTCTATACCTTACCTAATCTATGAGGATAAATTCCTCTCTAACTCGAATCTACCTTATTTAATGCAACTCCTTTCTTGAAAACTTAACTAACTCTTATGACTCATCATGCTCATACATATGCATATTACATCATGAAGCACTTTTATTGACACCCACTCACTCTATGACTCATCGTCACATATTTATACATATATTACATGATTAAACCATCAAATCTCTCTCTTTTCACCACTTAGAATCTCTAATATCTCTTTTAAAACTTTTTTTTATTTTTTTGAATTTACAAAAGAGAGGGAAAGTACAAGTTTTGAAAATTTGATTGTTTAACCACCTGAGGTTGTTGGTGTGTGGGATCCTATGTGTCCTCCACTCACATATGGAGGGTCATCTCACATGGGTTAGGTTTAGGGTTTGCTTGTGTGTCATGCACTAGGGTTACTTAGCACCCTATATGTACCCTTTCATTCATGATTTTTGAGTATGTCAAGAGACTCTACTATCTTTCCTGTATGAGCAATCTTTGTTTCTATTGTGTAAGTTCTTCCATTGTTGATCGATCCTTGCAATTACGATGGAGCCATTACGATTCCATTTGAGTGTAACTACTTTGTGGTGCATATTTTTCAAGTAGATTCTTAGAAACTCTTTCATGGTATCAGAGATGAGATCAGGTAAACATGCATCCATCATTTGAGTTGCGATTACTCTTGGTGTCGTTTTTATTCCTCATGCAATTTTTTTTTGATTATTCATTTTTTGGAATTTTGCTGACATTCTCAATAAGTTGTTTTTGGAAAGTTATTTCAATTTGTTGTGTTCTTCGTGCATGTGCAGGTATTCCTGAAGCTTTCAGGAGTTTTACAACTACATTTAGCTAACTGTAGCTAAATTTGGAAGACCAGCTAAAATAGAGGTTCTTTATTCTGGTTTTTTAATCATTTTTCAAAATGGAAGTAAAATATTTAGATCTTTGTTTTTTTTGTTTGTGTTTTTGTGTTGTCTTTTTGCAGAATACAAGTTTTCCATTTGTGTCTTTGAGGTTAAAAATTCATTTGAAGAGGTTTTTTGTGTTGCATCCATCTCCACCAAGCTGCTCTTCTTTGCACCGAGCTACATCCTCGCCACCATTTTCTTCCAACCTAGCCGAGTCATGATCTAGCTTGAGTGAGTTCCTTTTTCTCTACGAGTCTTTTTTCCTGGCCGAGTTTATTGTTTGACCTGGAAAATTAGAGCTCCTTTCTCCCGTGTCCTCTACATGGCCGAGCTCATTTCCCACCCTCTTTTGCTATCTTGGCTCTTGGTTTCCTCTACGTGGTGGCCTAGCCCCTGACTTCTCTACCTAGTCTAATAGCTTCAGGTGAACTTGCGCCCATTTTTTTGACCTAGCCATTACCACCACTCAGCCAAGGTCTCATTGTATCTCTCGGCGCATTTTGTGGCATTGACCTTGCACTTTGATCCGGCGAGCTCCACATAGCTCGGTTGTTACACAGATTTCCCGGCACTCTGATCGCCAACTCAGGATCCTCCCACCTCCAACAGTATTTCAAAAAAATGATAAGTTTGTTAAAATTCATTTATGGTATGTTTTTAATCTTTTGGTGGGAATTCCTTTTAAAAGGGAAAGTATATTTGAATTTTAATTAAGGATTTAATTTTCACTAGATCTTAATTAGAATTTCTTCGTAACTAATTAGGATTTAATTATCTTAATTAGTTTCTATTTGTAATTAATTTGATTTAATTGTAATTAAATCTATTTCTATTAATTACGATTTCTACATTCTCGATTAGATAAATAATTTAAATTGTCTTTTAAATGACTGTTAATTGTCATTTTTTTACCAATAGCTTTAAAATTAGCTAAATTGGATGTTTCAAAATGGTAATATTTAGGTGTTATTGTTGATTTTTTTACTAATCATGTGCTTAAGTGTGCAGTGACACTCTGAGCACCTATTTGCCTTCCAAGTACTTTTCTGATGTTTTGAAGATCATCGAGACTCATTTTGAGTTCGTCTAAAACTTGTATTTACCCTTATTATTGCTTGCAACTAGTGAGCACATCCACCACAGTTTGCAACAAGTTTACGCTTTTTCTGACAACCAGGATTTGATTTCACTCCTTTCTGTGTTTTTTGCATGTTGAGCTTGTTTATGGTGTCACTTTGTTGCACTCCACGAAACTTAATTTTGGTCCCCTCTCTTGCGCGTTATTATGCTGATTACAAGGTGAGTGACCAAATGTTTCACGATGCACACTCGCACTTGATTTTATTCAACGCACTAACCTATAAAGTTCCGAAAGTAGGGAGTTATTATATTGTCCTAGGTTATTGTGATTCTTTTCTACATTCCTTCTCTCTCTCTTCATGATGGATGCTTATTCAATTCATTTTCTTACACCATTCAACTTTTTGAGTGGAGATTGAAAATGATTATGAAACTAAGAGGTAAAGGGTTATTCCGCATCACCATGAGAACTGAGACTAAATGAGACGATGACCCTGAAAAATTTAAGTGGTTAAACCATAGTGATGAAGCTTTAAGTCTTCTTTGCATGTCTGTTTCTTCTGACTTTCTCTTCCACATTGAGTCATCTGAAACACCTAATTCTGCATGGACAACGTTGGATAAAATGTTTGGACAACAAGATGACATGAGAGCGCATGAGTTAGAAAATGAAATACTAGGGTTAAATCCTAGTGATTTTGAAAACATACAAGCATACTTCTCTAAGTTTGTCCACACTATATTGTTGTTAAAGGAATATCAAGTAGAGAAGAAAGATTCTCAACTGATCTTGTCGATTCTCTCTAAGTTAGGTCCCGAATATTTTGTCTTTGTGTCAACCTTTTACACTACAAAAGATGCCTTGGGAAATACTTGGAATATGCCCTCCTTTGACTTTTTTTCATCTCAACTCATTCGAGAACAGGAAAAACTCATTCAAATGGGGTCTCTCAAGTCCAAGTCACATGCCCTTGTAACAAGTACTAGTAAGGAAAAGAATACTGAAAAGAAGAAAGAAAGAAATGATCAACATAAGAGGGAAACCAAGACCAAAACTAAATTTAACACGAACGCTTCGATTTCTGAGCCTAGAGCACAGAAAGACAAGTTTTTATGTTCCTATTGTAAGAATCTTGGTCATAAAGAGCATCTATGTATAAGAAAAAAAATTGACCACCTTACTCATTTAATTGAGAAAAATCAAATAGGTGTTCCCGAGTCTATAAAAAAAATGCTCTGAAGACCAAGTCTTCTACTACAAAAGGGTCTAAATATAATAAGAAGAAATGAAAGGCCCTTGTAGCCAAATTTAATCCTTCATTGAAGTGGATTATAGATTCCGGTGCCTCGCACCACATGGATTATTTGCATGTTGAGTTCTCCAACATCGAGCCTTGTGGTATGTCCCAAATCACAATGGGTAATGACACGACAATGTCGGTTTCTGGTAGTGGATCGGTAGAGATGGATGGGGGAACATTCAACTAAGTGTTGAGTGTTCCTGATCTTTCTACCAATCTCCTATCGGTTTACCAAATTACTCACCTTGGTGAAGGAATGCAAGTGGAATTTGGTCCTAGCTCAGTGATTATTCATGAGCTTAACGATGACACTACAGTGGCTGAGGGAAAGATGGATCACCATTCACGGTTATATACCTTTTCCCACTTTACTTCTGATTCTGCACCCACTGCCTTGCTCACTCATACAAATGAGGGTAGTAAGCTATGGCATGATCGTTTCAGACATCTAAAATATCACTACCTTGAACAATTGAGCCAAAATGAAATGGTCAATGGGTTACCCCGTGGCAATTTTTCTAAGGGTCTTTGTAAGGGTTGTACCCTTGGAAAGCATCCTGAAAAGAACTTTGACAAAGGAAAATCCTGGAGAGCTAATCTTTCCTTGGATCTTGTTCACAACGATATTTCTGGTCCATTTCCATCTCCTTCTTTTACTAGAGCTCTTTATGTGCTCACCTTCATTAATGAATATTCGTGATATACTTGGGTATATTTTCTTAAGAATAAGTCTGAAGTCTTTGAGAATTTTCAGAACTTTAAGGCTCTTGCTAAGAAATAGGTGGAACGGTCTATTAAGGTTCTTCAAACTGACAATGGGGGTGAATATTTAAAAAATAGGTTCATGGATTTCTGTACTTCTGAAGGGATCTCCTTACAACATATAGTTGCTTATATCCCTTCGCAGAATGAAGTTACAGAAAGAAAGAACTATACTCTTAAGGAGATGGCCACTTGTATGATTCACTTGAAGTCTCTTCCTCCGCAGTATTGGGCTGAAGAAGTGAATTGTGTTAATTACATTCAAAGCTATGTTCCACACAAGGCAATAAGATGGATGACACCCTTTGAAGCCTGGTTTGGACGCAAGCCCGATGTTGAGAACTTTTGAGTCTTTCTATCCAAGGCTATGACTTGGATTCCCAAGAAGAAATGTAAGGCATTGGAACAAAAATCCAAACCTTGTATCTTTGTAGGCTACCCTAATGGTGTGAAGGGATATCATTTGTTGAATCCTACTTCTCACGCGCCTTTTTTGAGAGAAGT
>CM034151.1:4977913-5058895 GCA_019776745.2 Taxus chinensis | reverse complement strand
TTCCTTTTATTCCATTGAAACAAGAAGCCCCTGTAGTGAGACGGTAGTAACACACTGAACAAGATAGGGAAACCCGTAAATGCGATCCCCAAATTTTTTTTTTCATTTGAGCGATGGGAGTAGGGTTATCACATTCAAGTCTACTCCAAAAATCATGGAGGTCTAGATTTCGAGCTTCACTGTCACCGATGTTAGGCACAGAGGTTTCTAACAATGAGAGGTGTTTGTGCACTTGGTATTGCATCTTCAGAGGAAGAGAAAAGATAACCTTCAATGGAGTGTCACCATGAATTTGAGTAATCCATTCCAGAGAAAAATATAGGAGTACAAACGTGGGCAACATTTTCCTTTGCATGAATGCAAGTGAAGAGAAAAATGAGCAGGAAAGTGTGAGGGAGAAAGAACAGTTATACTCCTTTATATAGCCACCAATTTGAATGAAGAGGAGATAAAATAATGAATGTGCAATAAATTACCCCGAGCTGACTCAAAAAGGTGATATGTGGGAAATTCAGAAAAATTTGGCCTAGAAGGTCCATGGGACATGTGGGACATGTAGGGATGATATACCCGATATAAGAAGAATGCAGAAAAATCAGGGTTGGGGAGCACCAACGGTCCATGGGACATGTGGGACATGCGGAGCCGATTTTTCCGATATACAAGGCAGTGTGGAAAATTTGGCGAATCGGTGAATAGAGGGCCCAATAGTACTTAGGACATGCGGGACGTGTGGAGCTGATTTAGCTGACGAATAAGTGTTGTGGGTAAATCAGAAAATCGGTGAACAGAAATCTCGACAGCACTTGGGACATGCGGGACAAAAATTTCTAATATAGCCGATTGGAGGGGAATGTGGATAAATTGGAAAATCGGTGAATAGAAGGCCCAACAACACTACGGACATGCGGGAGAAAAATGTCTGATATAGCCAATTAGAGAGGAATGCAGGTAAATCAGAAAATCAACGAATAGAGGGCTCAGCAGCACTTAGGACATGTAGGATGCCCAGATCTGATTTATCCGAAAAACACTAAAAAAGACCCCAAAGAGTGAAATTTTCTAGCTTATTAACTTTCACCGCTTACCAGAACAAATCCAAAGGACACTGACTCAAAATTTTGAAAATTTTCCATTAAAACATGAGGGAATTTTGAGGGTGACAATAGCTGGCTCTTTCTGGGGATGACTTGACTAGGATAGAGGAATGAGGCAAGATCAAGAACCATAAGGATGACACACACAAAGGAAAGACAAAAAATGAGACACAAGGGAGGGACCAAAAACAAGACAATGTACACAATATATAAAAGGACTACCTAATCACCTAGGACTTGAACAACTTCAAATACTACCCACTGTAAGGAAGTGGGAGAGGAGACCCATCCATATAATCCAAATAGAAAGAATTTTCTCCAGCAAAGTGTCTTATCTTGAAAGGACCAAGCCAAAGAAAATCAAACTTACCATGGTTTCCTCAAGGTGCATGCCTTTTATCCCATAGCAGGACAATATATCCTACTTGAAAATATCTTGGTCTTATTTCTTTTTCAAATAAAGCCTTCACCTTCTGTTGATGAGTGGAGATTCTATCAAAAACCTGCTTCTTATCTTCATCCAACTTCTGGAGGTACATGATCCTCTTATCAAAAGAATTGATGAAACTAGAATCCTCAATAGCCTTCATCAAGTGCAAGGCTAGAAATTCAACTGTTACTGACAAATGAGCTTCAACACCATATACTACTTGAAATGGAGACATTCCAATGGCTCTTTTAGGTGTAATTCTATATTTCTAGAGGGCATCATAGAGTTTCTTATGCCAATTCCTTTGAGAGTTATCTGCCAACTTCCGGATGATGACTACTAAATTCTTGTTGGTTGATTCTACTTGTCCATTTCCTTGAGGGTAATAGTCTGAAGAATGAGTCAGGGAAATTCCATACTCATAGCAGAAATCTATCAACTCAAAAGAGAAGAAATTAGAAGCATTATCAGTTACAATTTTATTTGGTATTCCAAATCTTAGCATGATGTTTTCTTCGATAAAATTACACACTACTTCCAAGGTAGTACTTTTTACTGGAATGATTTCTATCCATTTTGTGAAGTAATATGTAGGTGTTAGCACATGAGTGTTTCCAACATTGGAATGTGGGTTAAGAGTTCCAAAAAACTCCAATCCCCACTATTGAAAAGGTTCTTCAATGATTACTGGTGTGAGTGGTAAAGTAACCAATTTCGGCCTTCCAACAAAAGTGTGACAAGATTCACACTTTCCAACCCATTTTGTTGCATCTTGGAATAATGTTGGCCAATATTACCCTACATGAAGAATTTTGTGAGTAGTGACAACGGATGAGAAGTTCCTTCCACAAGCTTGATCATGAAAAGCTAAAAACAATTTCTTCTGCTGCTCTTTTTCTACATACTTAAGGAATCTTCCATAAATGCCTCGTTTAAATAAAACATTTTCCCATAAGACGTACTATGCAGATCTTAACTTAATAGCTCTTTTCTCTTGGAAACTCAGGTGAGATGGACATTCTCCATAAGTAAGAAAATGTGCAATTTCAGCATACCATTCGTCTGTTGAACTGAGGAAGAGAACAAGAGGAACATTAGCCTCCTCTGTGGACAATTCCTCATCATATCCTTTAGAAATAAGTTCACATAATCCCTTACCCTGAAAAAACTTTGTTGATTTGATATCAGGGTCATACTCCTGGACCTTTTCCACCTAATTTCTTCTCTTAGTACCAAACTCCTGTTGTGTAAGAATAGACTTGATAGTTATATCAGGTACAGATACAATAGAGTGATAATTCAGAATATAAAAACGAAACTGCTTGATAGCTTTGACTACTGAAAAAGCGTTCTTCTCCATCAAGGTATACTTTAGTTCATGGGATTTTAGAACATAGCTCATGAAGGAAATTGAAAGTTCATGAATCTTAGAATTTTTCTCGGTTAGTATAGTAGCCAAGGTACTCTCAGTAGCATAACAATAGATAATGAAATCTTTGCTGAAATCAGGACATGCTAGGATGGGATTTTTAGCAATAGCTTTCTTGACATCCTCAAAAGCTTCTTTTCCTTCAAAATTCCAACCAAAATATTTTTTCCCTTTCATCATATGCACAATGCTTATAGTTAATCTTGCAAAATCTAGAATGAATCTCCTCAATAAGTTTATCTTACCAAAGAAAGAGTGAACACCCTTTTTACTTGTAGGAAGATGGATCTATTGAATTACTTGAACACTTTCTAGGTCTATCTTGATTCCTTCTTTAGAGACAACATGTCCTAGAATCTTGCCTTTAGTAACACAAAAGACACAATTCTTAGGATTAAGAGATACTCCATGTTCTCTACATTTTTTAAGGAATTTTTGAAGATGATGAAAGTGATCTACCCTTGTTTTGGAGAAAACAGTTAAATCATCAAGGTATACAACAATAGATTTCCCTTGAGACTACCAAAAGCTAAGTTCATTTCCTACTGGAAAGTGGCACCAACATTGATAAGACCAAATGGAGTTCTTTTGTAGGAAAAGGTAGCCTAAAGAGTAGTAAAAGTAATCTTGTGCTGATATGGGATACTAACTTCTACCTGATTATATCCAGAGAATCCAACCAACATGGATAACATCTCATAGCATGTGAAAGCCTGTAAAACTTGATCCATCATGGGGAGGGGATAATTTTCTTTTAGAGAGGCCTGATTTAAATTCCTGAAATCCACACAAATAAAAATCTCACCTTTCTCCTTCCTTATTGGTACAATGTTGGTAATCCATGTTGAATGATGTATAGGGAAAACAATATTTTCTTTGAGTAATTTTTGAATCTCTTGACAAATTGTATTAACGATATTGAGATTTTATTGTCTATTCTTCTATTTGAAAGGTTTAATCCATGGTTTCAAAGGAATTTAATGTTGAATCTCTTTTGGATGAAAGGATTTGCGATCATCATATGAATAAGAAAGGACATCAACATACCTTTTCAATAGGTTCATTGATTTCTTATTTTCTTCTTGAGTGTAGCATTTCCCAATGTTTACCATCTTGGGTTCATCCTTACTTCCAATATTGACCTTATCATACTCAACAGATTGATGAGAATCCTTAGATTTGATGTACCTATCATGCTTATCAAACAAATCCTCTCAACTCACCAACCCCTTGGGTATCTTGTTACCTTTTAATTTGATACGTCATCCTGATACATTCCTTCCTTAATATCATCTTCATTAGCGGGCACATATTCTCTGGGAGGAGTCTCACTTCCTTCAAAATATAATTGATTGAATTTATCCTTAAGCTCCAAGAAAGAGAGAAAAAATTGATCATCATTGAAGACTTGTTAGTTCCTTGCATTATCCAGCACACTAGGCATATGAATCATTTCAATGGTAAATTTTTCTTGAGAAAAATCTAATAAGGAATCAACAAAGATCCTGAGACAGCTAGAGAATCAGCTTGAGTATTCCTTTCTCTTGGTATAGCTTTAATTGAAAAAGCATCGAAAAATTCAATACAATCCTAGACAAGATTTCTATAATGTTTCAATCTCTTATTTTTGACTTGGAAAAGATCCTTGACATGTTTCACAATTAACTATGCATCACCACGAGGAAAAAGGTTCTTTATTCCCATTTCTTTTGCCACATTCAATCTGAGAATCATAGCCTCATATTCAGTTGTGTTGTTTGTATTTTTAAAATAAAGTTTAAATGAAAATGGGTGAATCTTCTCTTCTAGAGATATTAACACCACGCCAGCTCCGGAACTAGCTGAAGAGAAACTTCCATCAAACTCCAAGGTCCAAATTCCATTAGAATTATGAATTAATCCCTTGGGAAGCTTTGCCTAATCTTCTTTCATGATCATATAGTTACCATGTCCTATATCTTCATAGAGTATTTGTGCTTTCGGATCATCAGTCTTTTGCACAATGTATTCGGTCTGTCTTTCTGGAAGCAAATTTTTTATTTTTCCATTGACCGGGATGAGAGTGTGTGACCAATCCATTTGGATTTCACCTCCTACTTCTCTAAAAAAAATTATTCTCAGTAACATACCATATGAGGGAGGAATTTCAATCACTAAAATAGTGTCTTTGACCCTTTTCTCTAGAAAAGAAACAAAAGATACTTATACATATTTGATTATTCCATCCAACAATACTTCTCTACTTTCCATGGAATAGTAGGAACCAAATGTACGTGTTAAATTCAGGCCCAAATCATGAGCTACTTTTGTAGGCATCACATTATCTGATGCTCCTGAGTCAATAACACAATTACTGAGTTTGTGATCAACTATGAGAAGTGTTACATAGAATGGTTTAATTTTCTCATTAGATGAGGATACTATAGCCACGAGACTTTATGGAGATGAGGGAGAGGGAGTGGGTAATAAACCTTTAGAAGTATTGGGTGAAGTTTTAGATTTTGAATTGATGAATTTCACTACTTTGGCAAAATCATTTGGGTGAGTTTGGTAAAATTCTGCCTCAAAGATTTGGATCTTTGTCTTCTTAATGTGATCAATGATATCAAAAGATCCAGAGGTGGAGGGGGGATCATTACTAGGAATGAGGGAAACTTTGGGCTTATCAAGTTTCAGATTTGTAGGACAAGGAGTTTCAGAAATGGAGGTATAAGGAGTAGAATTAGCATTATTCACATTTTTGTGAAGGTGGTGGGAATAGGGGCTCCTCTTTTAGCAACTACTGGAATAGTCATAGGAACTTCTTTAAATTTTTTAGAAGGTTGTACCACTTTTTCTCTCCTGTTCATTTTTTCTCAAGTCATAATAGCATATGACTCACTATTCATATCGGCCACTACTTCATTGTATTCATCTTCATCATCAATACCTTCAGTAAAGAGGAAATTAACTTGAGACTCACCAAGCTCTTCTTGTTCTTCATCAACTTCTTCCTTAGGTTCTTCATAGTCTTCATCCTCCTCGACATCATCAGGTTCTTGAACTTCACAAGTTGCATTGACAGGAACCTTGATGGGTGGACCTTCAATAGCTAATATAGTCTGAGAAGAGGGAAAATGATTCCTAGGATGAAAATTATTTCTTGGGATATCTTGGTAAGGAGTATGTTGAGATAATTGCTTCTTGATAGAAATAAGATCATTTGCCAACTTCTGCACTAATTGATATGAATTAGCTCCTGAAGAAGAAGATGCCTTGGGCTTGTAGGGATCATTTTTTAACTTACCAAACATGATTAGATCATCCTCAACACTGATAGCTAGTCATTGATCATCCTATAGAGTTGGAATATTATCCCTCCTCAATGCATAACTTACTTCAGGCAACTTGAGCATTGAGGAAAAAACACTTCTTTATTTGATCTACAGAATGAGTGGCTTGCGGAATTTTATGAATCAACTTGTTGAATTTGGCCACAAACTCCCTCATAGGTTCATATGGCTCCTTCTTAATATGATAAATTTGGGCCAAGAGGGCATGCACATCTTCAGTAGGTTTAAAACATTGCTCAAATTGAGTTATCATGGTAGTCCAACTAGTAATTGGACCAGCTAGAAGGTGATAAAACCATTCAACGGCATTATCTTGCAATGTTTCTATAAAGAGCCTAACAGACACATCCGCATGTTCAACCCCAAGGATCCCACATGCCACAATGAAATATGCAATATTTTCATCTAGGTGAACCTTTCCATCATGTCAAAATTTAGGAAAAAATTTCCTATTTCGTTTGGGAAATTCATGTAATGGTTAAGGAAGATCAAGAGGTCCAACACGTTGTCCCCAAGGCAATGGTACTGCCATACTTGGAAAAATTGACTTAAGGGGAACCGTATAACTCCTACAAGTACAAGAACACAAAGGTTAGGGCTTGTTTGGTCTTGATAACTATTGGTTTCAGAGCCTCTGTCTTTATTAGGAGGTATGCTTGCAAACCGAGTTCTTCTATTCTTTCTTGGCAAGGAAAGAGAGAAACCATGGCATTCTAGTGTTTGAAAATGGAAATATTCAACACCTAGGGATTTCTAACCATGATTATATCTTTGACTAGCTAGTTTGCAAATCCAACCTTCAATTTATTCTGAAAGGGATACGTTAAAACGAATTCCCCAATAGAGTCACCAAAAACTGTTAGTTTTTAAAAAATTACTTTGTAGTAATTAACTAGTCAGGGGACAGCAATGTCCCTCCTCTTTATGGGAGAGGTTCCCTTATTTAAAAGTAGCATAGCTTATATACAAATATATAATGTTCATATTGATGAGGACTCCTGATACTTTGAAATGTTTCATACTAACATGGATTATCAATACTTAAGAAAAGAAGAACAAAGAAATCTGAAAGGGAAGAATACAACGGTACTTTCAGGAAATATAGATAGAAGAATATAATCATTACATGTAATTGGCAAAAGGGAACACAAAATAGAATTATTCACATTGGCAACATCTGATATAATTTCATAGACACAAAGTTCTAGCAATCATATCACAAGAACTCAAAGTTTCTTAACATGAAAGGTTGATGATTCATGAGCTTCAAACAAGAACAGAAAGGACAATAGATCATAATGAGAGATAAAGGAAAATATTTTGTATTGATTTCCTTTCAATTCCAATACATTACAAGAGTATTAGGGTCTCACCCTTAATGATGACATGAAGAGCCAATTAAATAGCTTACAAATATAGTTACATTAAGTTCCACTTCTTTTAATCTAAATATTGAATATTACTTAACCAATACATTAATAGAATGCCTTTAACCAAGTATTATATTATGGGTTTAAAACCCCAAAATAAAAGTGACTTAGGTCTCAGGAGCAGAAACATCCGAAGGAGGCTTAGAGGGACCAACTGTCTTAAGAATCCAATGTCTAAATATTTTTAATGCTTCAGTTATCTCCATGCACTTTGGGATGGTAGTGTTAGAAGTGGCATGAGTCCACATGCCAAGACACTTCTCCATATCTTTTTCAAACTCTATGTTTTCTAAAAATTCTTTGTTTGCCTCAGTGATAGCTGATTGGAGAGAGAAGATGTCTTTCATCTTCTCTTTTGACATTGAATCTTCCTTGAAAATATCCTCTTTGATGAAGGTGTTAAACTAAGCCTTGATTTCCTGTATGGAAAACTGATTACCTGTGGCCTCATTCTAGATTTGAAAATGAATATCTTTAAAGGCAGACAGAACACAAGTCTTGAAAGCTTCTCCTTTCTGCCACATATTTTTTAGCTCTCCCAATGCTTCCTGTAAAACCTTGATCTTCCAATCAATACTGAAAACCCAGGATTTTGATAGATTGTTCTTGGCTTCATCAAATAATTTTCTTGCCAATAAAATCTTCTCATTTGTCTGGCTCATTGAATGAAGATCTTGAATACATTCACACCAGAGCTTTAGCTCTTTCTAAAAGCCACTGAGTGTTGTGATGAATTTAAGTTGTGATTTGGATACCTTATCATATGACTTGAAGGCCTTTTGAATAAAATTTTATCCAACCACTGTCATATCATCGACTAGTGATTCGATGGCCTTTCCATAGCTGACATGTTTATGAATATCTTTAATGGTATGAACTTCATCCTTTCTAAGAACTAGAGGAGGTGGAAGAGTAGTCAATGGAGTAGGATCCAGGACCTTATCCTTTTCCAATAAGGATTTTATAAAACCTAAATAGATTATATTTTGTTCTTCCAATTGCTCTAAGGTCTATTTGTTCTTCTCAACTAGTTCAATGACTCGAGTGATATTTTCTTTGAGGTTATGAATCTCAATTTTAGGCATTGATTCTCCAAGTGGAATCCTTTTGAGTTCCAAATCAGACACCAAAAGATCTCTCTCTTCCTTATCTTCCTTGGGCTTTGTAATCTCCATGAATTATTGACCTTGTGAATCTGACACTAGCCTTGAGGTGATCTTTGCTTTCTTTGTTGGAGGAGGGGAGTAGTACCGAGAAAGGCTACCATAACATAAAACTTGGGAACCACAATTTGGGAGGTAGACTTCCTTTTTCTACTGTCAATGAAAGGCTGAACCCAAGAAAAGGAGGAGGAAGAGGAAGAAGGAACAATGGGCCCAAGTGCAAGTGAACTCATTGCACTCAATGTCTACACTACTGATGTCTCCAGTGGGGAAGTTGGAATATTTTCAGAAATATCCTTAGAAGAAGTATCCATTAAACCTAGAGGTTCAATCATTTGACCTTCACTTTCTATCTCAACAGTAATGACAAGGGTTTCTTCTTCCTCTTTCATCTCTTCACTATCCTCCTCACTTAAAACAACAATATCTTCTAATCCTACAGGGATTTCTGGCTTCTCTAAAAGAACTTCTTCTTCAACTTGCTCTTGTTTGATGTTTTTACCTTTCTTCAGGTATACATTTTGTTGAGGAGGATGGATTAGATTTCTCAGGAATCTCAACATCAAGTGTAGGTTCTTCTTTCTTAGGAGAGGAAGTTTCTTGTGAAAAATACCTAGCTTTGTTCATCCTAAAATTTTGCATCTTTTTATCAAACCAGAGCTTGGTTCTCACAACAACTGGGTTGATCACTTCTTTCAAATCATCCCACTCCTTTACAAACTAATCAAGGGTTTTAAGAGGAGAGTGTTTGATGGTCCTCTCATATTCAATAGACTACAGATCTTCATCATCGTCCTGAGCTTTTTAGGTACTTTGTAGAGATTGAAATCTATAATTTATTGAAGGGAAAATATGCCAAAGTACTTTATCCTAGCCTCAAAGTCATCTACACAATCAGCCCAATAATCTTCAGTATTGGAAAATTGAATCAAACCTAATATGATATTATTAGCAATATATCCCTTGATATCAAAGTAGGTTCGAGACTTGAAATGATGAAGAGTAAGAGGAGAAATGGTTCTATTAATGTTTTGAGCATCGAGCATTGTTCTACATGTATAATTTCCCAAGGTGATAGGGAAACAAATGCCAGCAATATTTTTATCTTTGCAAGTTCGAGGAAGTTTTTCCAACTGCCTAAAAATTTCGAACCAGGGACATTTTATCATTGCAAAACATAGGAATCCTTAAAGGGGAACCATCAAAACCAGCTGGCCTGATATATGATAATTTTCTAAATTGAGTGAAGAAACTCCCATATTCGTATATCAAAGTCTTTGCTTCCGCAGAAAATATCCAAGCAATATCTCCTTCTAAAAGCCTCACAATGTACATGGTGAACACTTCATTAACTCTCCTAAAATTATGATTGTTGGCTTTGAGGGTTAACTGAGGGCAGTATTCATATATGGGGGCATCTTTCTTATCCTCGATGAAAGTAAGACCAAGGCATTTCCTGGATGCCGCAATGGTGTACATAAGGTAAAAAGTAATGTAGAAGGTCTTTTTTCTTTGAACATTAACCAGCTACTCTATTCGGTTTTCTAAAAATTATCTCACCCCAATTCAGATTTTGCTTCCCCTCATAAATAATGTTGATATATGGACACATCCAAAAATGAAATTCATTTGTAGAAGGCATTCCCATAATTCTAGCTAAAAGAGTGATGATGTCTGAAAGTTCTTCATTGAAATAGACCCTGAACAATGACTTTAAAATTTTGGATGCTCCCTTTTTAGGGTTCTTCAACCATGATTTATCTACCCTAGCCTTATATCTTTAACTATCCTAGTCAAATAGTGCTTGTGCTTGAGCAAGAGAGAGAGAGAGAGAGAGAATTGGCACCTTCCGCCATTAGGATGCACAAGGCTTAATACAGATAGCTTTGGAATCTAACTGCGTAATTAATTCACCATGTACACTAATAATTTACTTTAATTCCAGATTGAAAAAATCTCCACAAGCATGCATGTAATCAGTACAATGAATAGACATAATGAAACTGCCTATAAATGTAATCCTATTTTTTTAATCATTTGAGTGATGGGAGTAGTTATCACATTCAAGTCTACTCCAAAAATCATCGAGGTCTAGATGTCGAGCTTCACTATCACCGATGTTAGGCAAAAAGGTTTCCAATGAAGAGAGGTATTTGTGCCCTTGGTACTACATCTTCATCGTGATGAGGAAGAGAGAAAACAACCTTCAATCACATTCATGTATCACATCCTAAAAAATCCCTGTATAGAGGTCATAGATGTGGGCAATGTTTGTTTGCAAAAACATGAGCACAGAGGGAATGAGTAAGCAACGTGAAAAGAATGAATAGTTACCTCCTTTAAATAGCCATGAGTTGAAATGAATAGAGAGAGAAAATCATCGAAGCACAATAAATAACCTTCTAACTCAAAAAGGTGATATGAGGGAAAGTCCTGAAAAATTTGCCCAGACGGTCCGAGGGACATGTGGGATGCATGAAACTGATATACTTGATATAAGAAGAATGCGGAAAAAGTGGGTTTTGGGATCACAAGTGGTCCATGGGACATGTGGGAAAAAAATTTCCGACATAGCCAACTAGAAAGGAATGCGGGTAAATCGAAAAATCGGAAAATAAATGGACCAACAACACTTGGGACATGAGGTACATGTGGAGCTGATTACCTATGAGTAAGGAATGTGGGTAAATCAGCCAATCAGTGAAAAAGAGGCCTGAAAACACTTGGGACATGAGACGTGTGGAGACTGATTTAGCTGATGAGTAAGTGGTACGGGTAAATCAGGAAAATCAAAGAACAGGAGGCCCGACAGCACTTGGGACACGCGGGACAAAAATAGCCTGACATAGTTGACTAGAAAGGAATGCGGGTAAATCAGCGAATCAGTGAACAGAGGGCTGGGCAGCACTTGGGACATGAGGGATGCCCAAGGTCGATTTAGCTACAAAACACTAAAAATGACCTCAAAGAGTGAAATTTTCTAACTTATTAAATTTCAATTGCTTATCAGAACACATCGAAAGGAAACTGACTCAAAATTTTGAAAATTTTCCATTAAAAAAGGAGGGAATTTTGAGGGTGACAACAAGTGTCCAAGAGGGACATAAGCAGCTAGGTACTTATGTCCTAACTGGGTGCTAGTGTATGAGGCCATCAAGGGATATATCAGTCAAGTGCCGACAGAGCTATAAGATGTGAAAAACTAGTAAAGTGCAAGAGATAAAGTAAAAAACCAAAAGGATTTTTCAACCACAAATTTTCTTGATTAGGAATCATGTGTATATTATTATGCTTTAGGACCTAGAAATGTACCCAAGTGCATAGATTTTGTTTGTACAAAATGATAATAAAATGTTTATTAAAAGACACTGAAGTTCAAATATGGATAGTAGAGATGTAAATACCTTAGGGATTGCAAAATAATTTGATGCATTGATGTTTAGGAATTTTTTGTATTTGTTTTCAAGAGGAAAAGGAGAAAAGATTCAATAAAATGAGAATTGAATGTGGCATACAACATGTTTAACTTGAATACATAGAAAATATAAAAGTACATAACTTAAGCAACCCAATTTATTTTACAATTGTCTCAATATTCTATCAATATAAAAAGGAATTGAAAATGAGTATGTTCCAATGCAATTGGTGTCATTATTTAGAGTTGATGTAATGTTTTAAAGAAAATGATATGTCTTGTCTTGACTTGTAAGACTAGTATTTTAAGAATAATTGAATGTACAATTTAATATGTATTGAATTGAAATGACAACTTGTTTGGAATTGGTATATATATTTGTAAGGGTATACATTGAATTGAAACACAATAATAATGACATAAAATTGTATGCTAGTTATTGTTTTTCATATGTATAATTAAGAATATATTGTCATGATTTCTCTGGTATGTGTCTAATCTAAATGATTTGTGTTTTATACTATGCATGTTTGACCAAATGTGATCAATAGAAGATGTAGGTATATGAATGTTCCTATTTGGAAGGTAATTTTTTTCATTCATGTATTGTTATAGATTTTTTTTTTCTATTTGTTTGATACATATCATTATTGAAGTCACCTAAAATTACAATGTTTTTATCAACAATAATGTTAGATATGGATTTTGCTAATATACATACTATGTTTTACAAATTTATAATTGGAGAAGCATAAATGTTAATAAATGCAATCTGAAATCCTTTAGTGATTGTTTCTATCAATATAACTTCTATTATCTTGCATTGTTTCATATATTATTTTGTGATTTTTCAAGCATGTCATGATTCCATGAACATTGTGAGTTGAAACAGAATTGGACTTTTAAAGTGGAAATCTTAGATTATATTTTCTAATGTATGTTTTTTGTAGGCATAATATTTCATTGTACATTAGATAATAATCATTGGATATATTTTCAAAATTTATGTATAAATTGTGTGTGTTAAAATAGAAAAGTGTTATAGAATAATTAGTTTTGATGTACTTGTAACCATATCCAAATTCCCAATTCGCTTCTATTTGCAAACATTTAATATCAGTGATAAATATGCAATTGATGTTATAGTTGTTATTTTTTAATGGTTTTAGCAAGTATAGTGATCCAATGCTACATACATGTGATAACACTTTGTAATTGGTATATGTTTTTAAAAACCCGTTGGATAAAAATAAAGACCATATATTATAAGCCCTTGTGATCTATGGATGGTTCTTGCAAATGCAAGCTGAATTTGAATTTTTTTACACATGTTTATTTGACTTGTTCATGAGTTTTTTGGTATTGGTTTTTCAACTCGTAGAATTGGTGTCCAATGTTCAAGAGTAGAATTTGTGTGTGTAAAATTTAATTTCATATATTGAGATTTCCCAATGTGATATTTATTACATTAGATCCATATTATGTTTATTTTGTTGCGTTGATGAATAGTCCATGTTTAATGGCCTAATTTTAACATAAATCTCAACAAGCATACTTATTTTTAGCACAATTTTTGGAGCTAATGTAGGTGTCTTCATGTGTATTTTTTAAATTTCATAACTCATATCTGCATGATGAATACATTTTATAACAATTGGATTTGCAAAAATAAGTGACATAATTTTATCATTGTGTGTAGTGACATATTTTTTCTTATTAAATAAGTAGGAAAATGTTGGTTTAAGAGGTGTTACTCAAAGAAAAAAATGTATTGAGACATGATAAGTTATTCTATATCTATGATTTTATATGAATTTTGTTCAAAATTGAAATTAACATTTCATTTTCCTATGGACTATAATATGTAATTCTTATTTTTTTAGTAGATTTTAGGATTCAATTTTACTTTATGAAATAAATCATTAAAAATTAGAAATGAAAAGGTTTAACAAACCCTGTGTGGATGATGACGAAATATGGTGGATCTAAAGGCACACATGAAGCTCCCCTTTTCAAGGAACTGGAAACCTACACACACATAAAAAACTTGATAAATATATATTATATAACTACGAGGTAATTTTATTGGCAAAGGCCAATTCCAGGAACCAAAAAAATTCCTTTAATGGATGTCAAATTTCTTTTTGACATTCAAGCTAAGAATAATCAATAATAAGATTTAAAATGTTAATATAAAGTGATGTGGATAACAAACTATGGATGGGTGATGTTTAGATGATAGGATTCAATCGACGTCCTCGATGATAGGATGAGGTGGATTGAAAATGTTGCCCCATTAGAGGTTGGCCTCATCATTGTGTTTAAGGAGAAGACCAATTGTTCATGAATGTATTCCAGATTTGGTGTAAGGATGATGATGCATATGCTTAACTTAGGATTGATATTGGATTGTTCCCACACAAAGGGTTGATGGACTATAGGCAGGTTGTAAATGTTGACAACTTTGTAAACTACTCTTGGAATGGTCATCTAACGGAGAACCATGCTTACAAATAGGAGTACATTAGCCTTGACTTATAAACATGGTGTAAATATATCAAAATGTTCCATAGATGTAAAGTTGGGTATTTTGATAGGGATAAACATTGATCGAGCATCTCGGTGTCGATTTGTACGATTGGTATTGATTGTTGTGTACAAGATTATATATGTTTTAAAAAGTGGATTTTATGAGAGAATGATTAGATGGGGGTGTTTTGAGTTTTAGATACATGGATATGGTGAATAGGACTATAATTTGAGTTTTGAAAAATGACTTACATATTCAAATGAAATGGCATACCTTTTGTGGTATATTTCACTCAAATGGTCAAACTCTAATGAAGTCTTCTCCAAACAGAGGTTAACACACCAAGGAGATCTATTTCTTCACATCAACAATGGAACTCAACTCAACTCTCTAGATGTTCACTTAGATGACCCTATCACTTCAATTTTTTTTGGATTCTTAGGTAATGGCATGTGTCATATTTTATAAGATCAATTCCATTTCAAAAAATTGGTCATGATACGCACTAATTAGCACTGATTTAGGGAATCAATGCCTATTCAAGATTTTTTTAGAAGAATGGTTGAATTTGGTTCCAAATATCTTCATTTTTAAGGGTTTGAGTGGTTTATAATGGTATTTGGGTTGTCTTAAGCTCATGGGGAGTTTGTTGTGGGGTTAGGTTTGTTTAGGTTATTTTTTAAAATTTAATTATGTTTATTTTGTGTTTACAAGTGGTTATGGGTGGTAAATTGGTGAATATATGTTGGTAAAAGGGCTATAGTGGTCATGTGGGTTTATGGAGGGATTTACTAGGGTATGTACATTCATGTAGGAATTAGGGGAGTGTCTACATTTTCACCTTTTTGTCATGTGGTTTGTGATGGAAAATTTGTGAGAAAACAAATTAGTGGGATGGTTGAATTTAGGTTGGATAGGTGACCCTCCTCAAATTGGGGGACATCATGAGACACCATGATGGTCACCGGTTTGAATGGATTTATGGATGAATAAACACAAGAGAATGTGGGTTGTACTTATAGATAAATATTATTGATTTAAGGTGCCCTAAGATCAGGCATGAAATATACCTCCACAAGGATGAGCTTGCGCGAGCGAGAAGTCTAGTGATAGGGGAACCAATGGGTTCTCAACCTATAGGCATATGACTTGTGTGAAGCAATAGGAAAAGGTTCTTGGGAGGATTCAAAATCCATGGTGGGTTAGGAAACATAGGCTCATTGTGAATAGAATACAATTTGGATTTTTAAAGGTCCTAGGGACCAAAAAGAAGCAAAAACTTGGAAAGTGTATACTTTATAGGTAATCGTTATCGATTTGTAGGATATGTATCTATTCTTGTGAAATCAACATTGATTGGAGATTAAATTCAATTGAGGAGGGATGCCTATATATAAAATTAGGTTAATCATGGGAGTTATTTTTTCTTAGTGCATTTATTTACATAAAATCACAATTTTGATATTTTGAGAGACGGAGGCTAGGAGGAGTGGACAGAGAAGGTGATGACCATCTCTGATAAAGGTAGGGATTTTTGTTTTTTTGGTTATGGGTTTTTTTTCTATATGTAGATATATGATCGAAATTGAATCCTAGGATTGGCATCAATTTGGTTAGAATCAGTATTGATTAACGTAATCGAGGTCAATTACATGGATCAGTGCTGATTTGATTTATATTTTTTGGTTTCGGATATTTGGATAGATTTTGTGTTATTGGAGCTAATGTTTTCTTTATGTGTTTTGTGAATGTAGGAGAAGAGACACCTAGTGATAAGAGATCAGGTGTCATCATTGTTAGAGTGGTTGTGTAAGCACATGAGTGACAATGATTGGACTACATTGGAGGTACTAGTTTTGGGTGGAAAACTTCATTATAAGAACAACCATTGAGATTTAATGATGATGGCGATATTATTGGATCAATGGGATGTGGCCACAAGGCCATTATAGTTACCTATTAGGGAGATTACCATTACCCTAGAGGATATATATCATATTTTTCAGATTCTTATTTAAGGCGAGCCCATTATTCTTATTGATGAGGTGAGATAGGATGAAGCTATGGTGAGACTATATGGGGATGATATTTTGGACATGGCTTATGTTGCGGAGGGTTTTGATTTTGAGTCTCTTTAGGATGATGGAGTGGCTGTGAGTACATTAGCTACTATGATTATGGTGGGGACTAGTTGCTGTGATTTACCAAATTTAAGAGGGGCTGATTTTTGTGGTTATTGACTGGGGTCGTGGTGGATATGGTAGAGTATTAGACCGTAGAGTATATGGAAGTTGTCCATAGGGAGGAGGCTCAAATTATATGTGACCTTTGTGTTACAATGCTCAGATTATGAGAACATCATATTGATTTGACCATGAGGTCTCTCATAGGCCAGGTGGTATGAGTGTGTTTATTGTGTTGAATTTATGAGATGGTGCAATGGATTTTCTCAAGATGTAGTATTCCACATCTTGTAGTATTGTGTGTGTTTTTTGGATAGCATGGGGCTGATGATATTATTTATAGGCCATATGTATGCTTCCCTATATGGCTGGGAGAGGGAGATGAGTTACGTATGATACAACAGGATATGTAGATGTATGAGCGGTGGGAAAATATGATTGAGATTTTACGGTTTATGAGGGTGTGTCGATAGTTTGGCCTAATGTAGGATATACCAAGTAACTCTATTTTTTACATGAGATTTGATAGAGATATTGGGATTCTACTAGTGTAGATGAGATATATTTAGGACATTGTAGAGGAGGAGGTAACATCATTTGATATTTATTATGTCATGGTGACACCTGAGTTTTTGGCATAGTGGCAGGGGCAGATGCTAGCTTAAGGAGATAGGGTTGTGAGGGCATGATGAGAGTAGGGACAAAAGAATGTGATGATGGGAGGGTAGGATGAGAGGTAGGCAAGGGGTGGGTAAAATGTTGAGCTAGTTATGACATGAGTGGAGGTGGATAGTTTGAGACATGGATTACTTGAGAGAGATACACAAGTGACAACCCTGGAGGAAGATTTGATGAGGTTGATGCAGTAGATGGGGGAGAGAGATGAACAAGTTGTGGATTTGAAGATAGATTTGGATTAAGTACGATAGGACTAGGATCAGTACCACTGTAAATGTGAGCTTTTGAGGGATATTTTTGGAGTGAAAAGGAGTACACTAGTAATATTAGGACTAGGAGGATCAAGAGTAGGGGCAGTAAATTTAGGATTAGGGGCGTCTGATAGAGAGGTGATGCCACCAGGTAAAATAATATTGGATTGATATTATGATTTAATTGTATATCTCTGATATTACGACGGTGTGGTAGCAGAAATATTCCCAGAGGTTCCACGATACGCTAAGAATGTATCGGGTCAGTATAAAATGTATTAACAAGGCCCTACTACTCGCACACATAGTATCAAAGGGTCGATGAGGGAGCCCAAGGGTGGAACTAGATTATCTAATGTGCAGTTTCTATTATGGTTTTTGTATAGGCCAGAGAGCCTGACCATTTTTGAGATGTGTGTGTGTGTGTCTGCATGTGTGCATGTGTGTGGGTGTATGTGTGTGGTTTTGTGTGTGCAAGTGTGTGTGTGCATGTGCCTGTACGTGTGTGTGCGCATGTGTGTGCATTTGCATGTGCGTGTGCATGTGCATGTGTGTGTGTGTGTATGTGTGCATATGCGTGTGTGTATGTGTGCGTATGTGTGTGTGTGTGTGTGCGCGTGTGCATGTGTGTGCATGTGTGTGTGTGTGCGTATACGTGTGCGTGTGCGTGTGCGTGTGCATGTGCTTGTGCGTGTGCGTGTGCTTGTGCATGTACGTGTGTGTGCATGCATGTGCATGTACGTGTGTGTGCGTGCATGTGCATGTGTGTGTGTGTGTGTGCATGTGCATGTGTGTGTGCGTGTGCGTGTGCATGTGTGTGTGCACGTGCGTGTGTGCAGACGCGTATGCATGTGCATGTGAGTGTGCCTGTGTGTGTGTGTGTGTGTGTGTGTGTGTGTGTGTGTGTGTGTGTGTGTGTGTGTGTGTGTGTGTGTGGTGTGTGTGTGTGTGTGGTGTGTGTGTGTGTGTGTGTGTGTGTGTGTGTGTGTGTGTGTGTGTGTGTGTGTGTGTGTGTGTGTGTGTGTGTGTGTGTGTGTTTTGTGCGTGCGCGCGCGCGTGCGCATGTGAGTTGTGTTTTCATGATTTCATGTGGTGTTTTTTATGAGTTTATGGATAGATTTAAATATAATGATGGTTATAGTAGTGATGAGATTTAGATGAAATAAAGTTTTATGGATGTAATGTTTTAATATATTGTGATGAATTTTATATAGATTAAATGTGATAATATTGTATGGATGTTGATTTTATTTGTTAATATGTATGATGATGGTTACGAGAATTTTATGGGATGTGTTTTATTATTTATTTGACTTGGCACATATAAATATGTGATGTTAATTTTAATGATAATACACTTGTAACCATTACTGGTGTTAACATATAACTAACAATGGTTAGTCTGTTTAGGGTTATGTGATTGATTTATTATAAGATGAGATGAGATACGCTATCTACATCCTTCTAACATTTTCAGGAGTTATATGTATCTTGTACAAGGAAGTGTGTTCTCCCTAGTGGTTCTCAAGTTTTACCCCATATTTATTTTGCTTTAGATTGCGCAAGATGATTGATGCATGAATCACGTGTCTTCAAAGAAAGTTGATCAATATAGGAAGTTTTCTTGGGATGACAAAAAAATTAGACATATTTCGGAAAGTTGATTGATGGAAAAATATTTCAATTTTTTGCCATAATGTGGATTTTTTAGATTTAGTGGCCTTCCTTTGAGGCAATGGTAGACAATAATATATTTGGATTTTGATGGCAATAATGGATGTATTTTTAAGATATAGTTGTCCTTCGAGGGAACAATCTATATTTTGATAAGATGTTTTTTTTCTCCCATAACGACTTTGATTCTTTTAATTGAGGGAGGGCCTAAGAGACCATTTGAGGAGGGGTTGGTTTGATATAAAATATAATATGTGTACCCCATTTTGTCTTTTGGTAGATAAGGTGAAGTAGGGGAGTAAATATTTTGGGGTCCCTTACTATAGTCAAGGGAACTTTTCCATGTGGAATATGCTATGAGCAGGGTTGTGGTGCCCATATTTAAGGTCATATTAGATACAATGATGGGGGACCACATAATTCCAAATCATTACTAGGGTAAGATAGATTAGTGGGTGTTGAAAATAAGGAATCTTAATTGGACTTAGGTCATATAGATAGATATCTTAACACTAAAAAGGCCTTAAGTGTAAGGCATTAAGAGGATCCTTTTCAAGATTACCATCAAGAGAGGCTAAGAAATATGACCCAGACCCATATCTGTGACATGTTGATTTATTTAAGGATAAGATCACCAATATTGAATATGTGTTCTTTAAGGAGTTAATTATATGCGTGTTTTATTTGTTCTTGATAAATATTAAGATGTTCAAGGGTAGTTCGTTGGTGTTCATGCAAAAATTCAAGTTGTGAAAGGCGTTCTTGATGATATTCTTCCTCGGGGATTAAATATTTAAAAGAAACACGTAGGGATGGAATTTGAACTTAAAGTAGAAGAATGAATTTAGTGTCGTAAACTAGAGAGAAAGGGGTAGCACCTTGTTAGTGAAATAATTTATCGATAAGATAAATAAGGTGTTTCCACCAACGCTCATAGGGATACACCCCTTTGCATTGAATGGTGAAACTCCCATTATTTAATGTAAACTAATATAATCATATATAATTGTTTTGGGTTGGACATATATGTCAGGGATCACCCAAGGACACTTCCCTGAACCTGTGGAAATATGCTTGTATGGGGTACAAGGGAGGAAATTGCAGCGATGAGGGTTGAAGGAGAGAAATTAGACAAATGAAGCTTATTATTGTGAGTAGGCACAAACATAATGTTAGTGCAAAATTACAGAACCCTCTGATTTTTCATGTGTGTGTGCATGAGCTACCAATGTAATTTACAAACATTTTACCATCTCTCAAGTTGTGGGAATTTCATATTTAAGATGGCCCTCCAGAGAAATTTGGTTCCTCTACCCAATCCTATCACTAAACTAATCCTAATGCAATAAAAACACCTATCTAATCATATCCTATCAAATCCAAGGATACAGGGAGAGAGAGAGAGAGAATGGAAACAGAGAAATCCTACACTATAGAGGTGATAGCAGTAGAAAAATGGGGTGTCAAATAATTTACAATGCATTAAAATGAGGGAAGATGAGTGTGAAGAGGATGGAAAATCATCATAGACCATAATTACATTCAATTTAACATCATCCAAATTTTGTAATCAAAACAAGAAAATGCAAAAAATATCTGTATCATGAGGAGAGGCAAGATAGAACAATAAAAACCAAGAAAAGATAGAGAGATTATCACAAAACATTGATTTTAATGCTCCATAAATTTGTAAAGTACATCATAGTGGAGAAAGAAGGAATGATTCCCATTACAAATCTTTAAAAGAGAAGGCTTGGGGCTCCATTCACTCCCAAAAGAGAAGAAGAAGAGAGTAACATTGAGAAAACATCCAAGTACTTACAGAATGAGCTCTCTTTTACATATATTGATGAAAGAATGAGAGAGAATGAGAAAGAACTCGAATTTGGCACCCAACCACCAACTAATGTCATTAAATAACCGGAAAAAGTGATGGAGGACCCTAAAAAACCCATCCCTCATTGTACTTTGCCTTGTGAGAGAAGAGAAACACATCCAAGTATTCAATTGATCCATTTTTCTATGCCTGGGACATGATGATTTACACCTGAGTATTTTCTTTTATTTTCCACCCACCTACTCCACCAATTCTCCATTTTTTATCATTCCATGAGATAGAGGGAGAAAATACGAGCCCCACCAAACAAATTTCATCAAATTTAGATAAGTGTGGAGAGAGATATCACCATGTGGGCTTGGAGGGGTCGTGTGGAACATTTTGCAAACTCTCGGGTCTGTGTTTTGTCTTAGGCCCATACTTAGTCAATTTTTTGATTTATTTTCCCCTCCCCTTTACCTTTTCATTTTTAATTGTATTGCTGGTTTTTCAATGATGCGGGGAACTGGGTCCTTAATGCCTCTTATGCCCGAATTTTCCACTTTGTCCACATTTAACATCTATCTCTAACTCGTTTCCAACTTGGCAAGCTCAGTCAGCTCGCAAAGCCCTTCATCAACTCACCCTGTCTTATGTCTTGGCCACGTGTCCATTGGCCATTGCTGTAGAAAATGTGGGTTTTTGGTTCCTACGGGGTACTGGGAAACTTGGGCCTTAAGGGATCACCACAGCCTGATTTTTCTGATTCCTCCGTAATCATCCACTAACCAACTTGGTGAGCTCAGTTATCTAGCCAAGCTCTGCATTGACTTGTCCCTTTTGATGCGGGTCCTTTAAGCTTTTGGGGCTTTGGAGCCCCTCGTGACTTGTTCCTTGTGTTCTCTTAGTGTCTGAACCTTCCATAACCCCCGCACACTTCTCGGTGAGCTCGATTAGCTCACTGAGCCACTCCTTTGACCTGCTCATGCCCAAATCCAACCCTTCGGTGAGCTAATTCATCTCATCAATCTATCTCCAACTCGACGCCCCTTATCATTCCCCTGCCTTCATTTGCAGCAATGCCGACCATTGTGGGAACCAATGACCCATATGACACTGTTTCACCTAGGCCCATGACATCCAAAACCTCTGCATTGAATTAGAAACACCTAATTATTTTTCTTGCGGGCCAAGTCAAGGTTCCAGGAACCTTAGTTCTATCCGCACTAGTTCAACTCACACCCCTAGGACCCACAATACACTAAAAAGGCTCATTTTTCACTTTGTTCTATTTTTTTCAATTTTTCTACTAACTCCTTGATATTTTCTTGGATTAGGATGTTAGGAAAAAATGGAATGAATCCCCTAAAATCCAAATTTTACCATTTTCTCAAATTTTCTCCAAATTTGACTAAGTATGGGAACCCAAAAAGGGGGAAATTGCACCAAATTAATCCCAAATCTCATATTGACGATCATCCTTGGCAGATTAGACCGTTAGAGTCGTAGGAAACCTTAGGTTAGTGGGACGTGTCCCCTAAGGAAACCTCTATATTTTAAAGAAGCTAGCTCTTCTCTATAGTATGAGATGAGGGTTTAGAAAAACAAAACAAAACATGAATTTAAAGGGGGGTGATGTGCCAAACGAGCTTTCTAAGAGATCAATCGAGACTAGAACTATCTAAAAAAAGGGAAATGGTGAACGAATGAAAAGGGTGGTTGAAATTACACCACAAGTCATAAAATATCCATGCAGAACACTACTTCAAACTACTTAAGCACAACTTCAAAAATAGAAACAACATTGGAAGATGCACAATTTATACATGAAAATAAAGGCGATCAAAGTCAATAAAGATATACAAATGATGAACATAAATCACCACAGAACATATATATTACTCCAATAATTTTGTATAGTATTACATTAGAAAAGAGGCAAGATTGTTATTACAAAACCCAGGAAGAAGGCTAGAGCTCTAGGCCCCTATCTTTTACAAAAGAGGGACTTGAGGAAGAGAAGAAAAATTGACTGACTCCCAGAATTATCTCTAACTACTATATATATATCCTGAACTATATCTCTTCCCCCTTTTTTATATCTCTTTTGCATACGATATATATAGGAGGAGGGAGAGAAGATAAGAGGCCCTCTTTTTGCTCTTTCCCAACCACTTTTAATTATGAAGAATGGAGTGAAGTGACTAGAACAGATTTTTCAAGATATTTCTCACACGTTCCCATTATATGTCTCCCTCTTAAAGAGTGAGAGCCATGCCTATTTAATGCATTTTTACTATCCTATAATCGACTCCTTTGAGATGGACTCACCTTTTGAGGAACATCCCTTCGGCTTTTTATTACATAACTAGATATTTCAATCCTTTGTGCATTGGTTTCTGGCCTCATGACTCAAACAACACGTATTTTTTCGCTACATTGAAATGACCCTTTGAATGCAAATGAATAACTCAAGTCTTCGCAGGTTGGCATTCTTCACGTGGGGCTACACATAAATTCACTACTAAAATGACAAGCTAGATGACCCTTCACCTCCGATCTTTTGAAAATGCCCCGAGCATTTAGATCTTATAGATAAGTCTCAGAATTACTTATACGTGATATATGGATTGTCATATTTTGTGACTTGCTTCAAAACTGGAGTCCATTTCTACCAGATCCACATGGGAAGCCTGCACATCCTTAATATTTCTACTGCCCTTTAGGCTTTTGGGAATGCGTTGTGCCAACACTTGGCACTATCCACGAGCACACTGTGTTGTTCCTTTGGGCGAGTAAAGGACCCCACTGTATATATAATGTCACAACCCCTTTTTGGGTGGGAAATTTTTAGTTAGATCCACATGGAAACCCTACAGGCCTCTGAGACTACATTCCCTCCTTTGAATCTTGAAGTTACATGGATAATTTTAGTGGCGAATATTCGTAATATGGTGAATATTCCATTTTTGAAAAATTTGAAAAGGTGATTTTTCTGGCATGGGTCAGTGACCTATTCACCTAAAAATTACAATTTAACTTTTTTTAGGGGTAGACTTTACCTACCCTTGAAAATATCTCCTATATAATCCTAGATTATTCACCAGGTAGAACACTACTAGCTCACTCATACCACCTAGGGGCATATATATTATCAAGTATAGTAAACGCGTGACAGGAGGGTGGAGGCTATAGACACGTGATAGGAGGGCGAAGGCTGTAGATGTATGAAAAATATTTTGTTGATGCACAATAGGGAGAGTTTGTTGACACATGACAGGAGTGTGGAGGAAGTAGATGCACGACATATAGTTTGTTGATGTGCGACATGGAGATTTTGTTGTTACGTGACCAAAGGGTGGAGGCTATAGCCGCGTGACATAATATTTGTTGTCACGTGACAACAACCTTGTTGACGCATGACAACAAATCAGCTGTCACGTGTCTGTAGCATTTTGTCACACCACTTAAAAATCAGGCAAAAATTTTGTTGTTGGACCCCCAAAAATTTTTCCTTCTCATGAAACCGGTTTTGAGGATATTCACTAGGTATTTTCCACCTTTGATTTCCAAGATGTCTCTTAAAGTGAACACTGTGAAGTTGCAACGGTTGGAAACTTGGCATCGTCCATGAGCCTGCTTTGCTTCATTTGTGTTTTGGCTAAGTCCCTTATGTTTGGAAAATATTTGACTTTAAATAGGCTTTGAAAATGCAGGAATTTTGGCTGTGGAATTTTTAGATAACATCTCCCAAATCACTGCAAGTGCTCCAAAATCATGGAAATTACCTGAAAAATCCAAATTCACTATGAAGCTCCTGATCAACTATCGGAGTCCAATTTCTCCAGCTATCCATTTTTGCTAGGGGTTAAAAATGGATAAAAATTTGGTAACTCATGGGGACATCTTCCTACTAGATGATTTGACCAGTGACCTTGAAGTGTCCATTGGGCATGGAGTTAGCCTGACACACCTAGAAACTGTTCCAAACTCTGTAATCATGACCTTGAGCCAATTAAGCATTGTTAAAATTGAAGTTGATCCCTTTTTCTGTAATTTTCCAATCTTTTATAAGAAAAACTTGAAGTTTTCATGACTAGAAAATTGTTTTGATTCCTGTAATTCTCATTTCTCTTTCCCTTATGCAAACTAATTTGTTGAGACAAGGATGAAACTAACCCAAAATTTTATTTATTTGCCAAGTTTTAGGGACTGAAACTAGTGATTTCTTGACAAGAATGAAGAATTGTAGAAGTTGGAAACACATGTTGATTTAAGAATGCTCTTGGAACTTTTGTTAAAATATGATTTCCCCCATGAACACTATCACTTCCAATCAACTTTGCAAGAGAAACAATGAAGCAAAAACTATGTACAAAGGAGAAAATCATACATGTTTCAATTGAAACATGGAGTGTGTGCACAAGCACTTCTTCTACTAAAAACAATCCTACCTACTCTACTCTTGCAAGAGGAATGGGAAAATCAAACAAATCCTGACACTAACAAGGAGAAGTAGCTTCCCTTCCTCACAAATTTGGACCATGTGACTAATTTTACACTAAACCTAGTCTTGTGAATGAGTGAAAAATTGACTAGAGGCTGAATTTCCATCCAAATTATCAAGGTATCAACTAGAAACAAGATAAATACCTCTTTTAGTTACTTTGCATTTGGATTGAAGAGGCATGAAAATTGATCCTTGGTACTTTAAAACTCATCCTTATGTTATGAAGTGAACATGATGGGTGGAAAATTTGATATTGACTGCAATGAAGCCAAGTATATGATAGGGCAAGGTTTGATCCATGAATTTTTCCCATTGTTACTAAGCCCAACTTCAACAATGAAGTCTTTTTATGCTTTCCTAGAAAAGGTGATCATTTGCAAAGGATCTTGTTGCTCATCTACAAACAGTTGATTCTCTACCTTGATGATTGATATGGGAGTGTTTTCATCTTTGTTCTCTTCCTCCTCCTTGTCCAACATGAAACTTAGAAGATCAAACTCCTCCATTTCTGAGTTAAGAGGACTATTGTGGGTAGAAGGTTCTTCTTGAACCGTCTTCTCCATGGCATGAGGC
This sequence comes from Taxus chinensis, assembly GCA_019776745.2. Taxonomy (NCBI): domain Eukaryota; kingdom Viridiplantae; phylum Streptophyta; class Pinopsida; order Cupressales; family Taxaceae; genus Taxus; species Taxus chinensis. Next base: position 5,032,384 of record CM034151.1, on the reverse strand, counting down.
TCTTGGTGTTGAAGTTTAGATGACGGGGAAAGAAATTTGACTAGCTCAATGGGATCTTCCTCATCCATGCAATCCTCCAAATGTGATAGGAAATCAACCTCTTCACTATTCAAGTGTGCCAAGGATTATTATTCTTCCATGATGGCTTATGGATTTGTAACTAGTTCACCATGGCTCTCTTCATCCTCAATCATGAATTTTGAGAGCTCAAACTCATCAAAAAAATCCTATTTTTGGAAAGATGAAGTGGAAGAAGGGACTAAAATCTCCTGTGTAACCTGCTCTTGACATTATACCTCTAAATTTGTCTTTCTCTCCTCCATGTGCTCCTCTTCTTATGGATTTGGAGCTGATTCTTCCTCTTTAACTGATTTTTCAACTGGTGATGGATAAACAATCTCTGAGAATATGGTTCCAATGTGAACACTGCACTCTGAACACAAGAACTGTTGATCATCTTCTTCTTGTTCTTGAACTTGTTCATTTGCAAAATCAACCACCACCACTTGTTCTTGAAACTCAACCTCAACTGAAGGCTTATTCATTAATGGAATTTTCTTAATATTGAATCTTATAGCCCACTCTTTGAAGCTTCTTGCAAGTTCTTATTTACTAGGATCCTCATTTTTCTTCCCTCCTTGATTGATTTTCTAATTTTATTCTTCCCAAAATGGGTTTGGGAATGAAAAAGGAGGGATGGGTTGGGATTCAACTATTTTTTACAATTTTTTTGGTGGAAGGGAAGGTGAAATTTCTTCTTTCTATGGAAGGGAAGGTGTTTTAGAAGGTAAAAGGGAAGAAAATTGAAGGTGAGGTGGAAGGGAAGAAGGTGAAGAAATTGAATTCACAATGGGAGAAACAGGTAAGAAGCTAGGAAATTGATACTTAGGCTGAGATGGCATGGGTTATGGAATCAGAAGAGGGCTATGAGATGGTAATGCAAGAGTTTCCCATTGATAGGAATGACTAGCATTATATTCATAAGCGTCAATCTCCTTAATCCAATTTGGAATTTGTGGTAGTATCTCAACCATGAAATCTAACTCCTATAAGGGCTAAATTATCTTAGCATAGGGCCAACCCATGGACAAGGGATCCTAAAACTAATTATGAATGTTTTCAATTGAGATGTAGCCCTAGTATGTACCATATTTTCCTCCATTCTTTGAAATTTTCTCTACAAATCAGATTCTTCAGGTGTAATATTGCCTCTAAATTTTGTATATCTTTTCCTTTGAATTGCTCCATAGTTTAGTGAGTGGCCAAATTGACTTGAATTCTTCTCACATGGATGTGCATACTACTTATTTTCATCTAAAACTAATATGGAGGCGTGTTAAATCAACCTAAAGAATAATTTTACAAGTTTGGAGGTAAATTTTATTAGCTCTACTGTTGTAAGTGAGAATTCCATGATGGGAATGAATTCATGATTGCACAACTTCATGGATGGAAGAAAAATGAAAGGTAGGGAAATAAAAATGGATGGAAATAAAGGTTTGCAACTCAGAAATGGGTTGTTTTGGATAAGTGGAGTCATCATTTATGTTTGGGTATGCCTTTATATGCTAAGATTTCATCAAAAGCAGAAAAAAATTGATGAAATGAAGGTAAAACATGATACAAACCTATTAAAATTGACTTCTTCTATCCCATTAGGAATACCAAAAATGTTAGTGAAAAATTACAACACCCTCTAATTTGTCATGTGTGTGTGCATGAGATATCAGTGTAATTTTCTAACATTTGACCATCTCTCAAGTTGTGGGACTTGCATACTTGAGATGTACCTCCAGAGAAAACTGGTTCCTCTATCTAATCCTAGTACTAAACTACTCTTAATACAAGAAAAATACCTATCTAATCCTATCCTATCAATTCTAAGGAGTCAGAGAGAGAGAGAGGGCATGAAAACAGAGAAATCATACACTACAGAGGTGATAACACCAAAAAAGGGGGTGTTGAACAATTTAAAATGCATGAAAATGAGGGAAGATGAGTGTGGAGAGGATGGACAAGCATCACAAACCACAATGACATTCAACACAACATTCCCATAAACACAACATCATCCAAATTTTGTAATGAAAACAAGAAAATGAAAAAATACCTGTATCATAAAGAGAGGCAAGATAGAACAATAAAAACCAAGAAATGATATAGATATTATCATAAAACATTGATTTCAGTGCTCCATAAATTTGCAAAGTACGTCATAGTGGAGGAAGAAGGAATGATTCCCATTACAAATCTTCAAAAGAGAAGGCTTGGGGCTCCATTCCTACCCAAAAGAGAAGAAGAAGAGAGCAACATTGAAATTTTCTCCTGAAATTTGCACCTTACATCATAACAGAGGAAGAAGGAATGATTCCCATTACAAAAATTTAGAAGAGAAGGCTTAGAGCTCCATTCCCACCCAGAAGAGAAGAAGAAGATATCAGTATTGAGAAAATGTATAACTACTTACAAAATGAGCTCTCTTTTACATATATTGATGAAAGAATGAGAGAGAAGGAGAAAGAACTTGAATTTGGCAGTCAACCACCAACCAATGTCATTGCATAACCTGCAAAAGTGATGGAGGACCCTATAAAACCCATCCCTCATTGTACTTTTCCTTGTGGGAGAAGAGAAATGCGTCCAAGTCTTCAATTGATCCATTTTTCTATACCTAGGACGTGATGATTTGCACTCGGATCTTTTCTTATCTTTTCCACCTACCTACTCCACCAACTCTCCATTTTTTTTTGTTCCATGAGATATATGGAGAAAATACGAGCCCTGCACAACAAATTTCATCAAATTTGGGTAAGTGTGGAGAGAGATATCACCATGTGGGCCTAGAGGGTTCGTGTGGAACATTTTTCAAACTTTCAAGTTTGTGTTTTTTCTCAGTCCCATACTTAGTCAGTTTTTTGATTTATTTTTCCCTCCCCTTTACCTTTTCATTTTTAATTGTATTACGGGTTTTTAATGATGCAGGGAACTGGGTGAGATGTGGAACTAGGTCCTTAGTGCCTCTTGTGCCTGACTTTTCCATTTTTTCCACATTTAACATCTGCCTCCAACTTGTTTCCAAATCAGCGAGCTTGGTCAAATCATCGAGCCCTTCACCAAATCGCCCCACCTTATTTTCTAGCCATGTGTCCATTTTCCACTGTTATGGAAAATGCGGTTTTTCGGGTCCCGCGAGGTACTGGGGAACTTGTGCCTTGAGGGACATTGGGGCCCGATTTTTCTAATTCCTCCACAATCAACCACCAACCAACTTAGTGATCTCGGTTAGCTCGTTGAGCTCCCCATTGAATCGAACCTTTCGATTTGGATCCTTTGGGATTTTTTAGGCTTTGGATCCCCTCGTGACCCTTTCCTCATGTACTCTCCATGCCCAAACCTTCCGCAACTCCTGTACACTACTCGACGAGATCAGTTAGATCACCAAACCACTCATTTGACTCCGATGCTCGACTCCAACCCCTCAGCAAGATAAGTCATTTAACCGAGATATCTTTAACTTAACACCCCTTATCACTCCCCCGCCTTTGTTTACAGTAATGTCGGCCATCATGGGAACCAATGACTTGCCCAACATCATTCCACCTAGGCCTATGGCACTTGAAACCTCCGCATTGAACTAGAAGCGTCCAATTCTTTGTCTTGAAGGCCAAGTCAAGGTTCCAAGAACCTTAGTTCCATATGCACTAGTTTTACCCGCACCCCTAAGACCCGCAATATACTCAAAAGGCTCATTTTTCACTTTTTTCCAATTTATTCAATTTTTACTCCAACTCCTTAGGATTTTCTTGGATTAGAGAGTTAGAAAAAAATGAAATGAAGCCCCTAAAAGCCAAATTTCACCATTTTATCAAATTTTCTACAAGTTTGACTAATTATAGGAACCCAAAAAGAGGGAAATTGCACTAAATTAATCCCAAAGCTCCCAAATAACTACAAGTTCTCCAAAATCATGGAAATTACCTGAAAAATCTAGATTCACCATGAATCTCTTGATCAATTGCCCAAGTCCAGTTTATCCAGTTGTCCATTTTTTCCAAGGGTAAAAATGGATAAGACATAATTCACAACTAATAACTGAATTAGTTCAAAATTCAATAGAGAGGAAATAAAAAATTAAGCTATCTAGTGAGAACAAACCTAGACTAACAGTTCTTATATTCATTTATCAAAGATACATAGCTCTTTCCCGATCACTATTCTCGTAAAGTGCATAAAAGAGAGAAATAGAAGAACACATAGGGAAAGGGGAGTTGAATAAATTTATATTTATTTCATGTGTTGGTTATAAAAATCTCAACACCCAAATCACAATCCACCATTTCTACAAAGAACTAAATTTTCATCATCCTTTGGAATAAAGAAGCCATCCCAATTTACAGTATGACCTAACCTTTCATCTCCCCCACATGACTATTCATGTTCCTATTCCACTCATGACCTTTCAATTTCTCCTACAAGAGAAAAATTTAATATCCCTCTTATAATTTTGAGAGAATATTTTTTACAAATTACCAATATTTTCATTGAAGTGAATAAGACAAAATACAATGACTGTGTACAACGAAGAATTAGAAGAAAGGGAGAGAAGAGAATAAGGGAAGGGTATTGATTTAATTTTTGTAAGAAGTTCCTTCTGATGGAAAATTTATGAATGATGATCACAATTTCCTCCTTTTCATGACGCATAGATAACTCGGGCTACTCAATGAGTGTTTAGAAACACTATTTAAAGATTCCCTTATGCATGCTCAAGATTACTGCATGCACTGCTCATGATGATCCTCTTGATGTTTGATTGATCAACTCCTTTAGCTCACTGAGCTCACTCTAAATAACTCATTTCAAAACACCCATCTTACCATCTCACCTAGATCACCCCCACTTAGATAAAGAAGATGTTTCCAGGACTCTGATAGAATTTTAATTTCTTTGTTTGAGTTATGGGATCATCCGACAACCTTGTTTTCATTCCCTAATGTTCCTTTCCTGACTCGAGGATCAAGGATGTCATGAATTCACACTATTCAACCACTTAATATTTTTATCCATGCCTCACCATGAACACATATATATTTTTATTAATTTTATTTGCAGGGTGTTGTATTGCAATGAAAAAGGTCTTGAAAAATTCTACTTCTCATCGTGATGATTCCCTCCAATTTTCATGGCTTTTTCTCATCTAGATCTTCACGAATTGAAAAATTAAACTTGCAGGTTTGCACATTCCTTATATGATGAGGAATAATTTTGATGAAAAAATTAATCCTCAATATCCCTAAAAATAGGTACTTCATGGCACGAAAACTAGTTCACACAAAACTAGATTTTTCGGGTATCATTTCCTCCAATTTTCATGGGTTTTTCTCGTCTAGATATTTGTGAATTCAAAAAGGAAACTTTTAATTCTGCATGTTCCTCATTTGACAGGGAATAATTCTTATGAAAAACTCAGTCCTCCATATCCCTAAAAAATAGGGACTTTATGGCATGAAAACTAGTTCACACAAAACTAGATTTATCACGGATCGTTTCCTACAATTTTCATGTGCCTCACTTCCCTTTTGCTGCTATGTAATGGAATCCATTGATTAATTCTTGAATTTTTGACAACAAGAAAAATCATCCATGTGATCTTACCCTTGGATTGACAAGTGGTGATGTTGCATTGATCAAAAGAAAGGCTTAGAATGAGGTGAAAAGGGCTAAACATGCATTGTGGGGCTTTACCAAGGTCATTTGATGGACCAGAGGGCATAACTAGCGTTGAGAACATTTTTGTGTCCCAACTTTCCCAAGGGGATGAGACAAATTTTTTTTCCATGTTCCAAGAGGTGAAAATTTCTAATTGCAAAAGCATACCTTGAGAGAGGCCTTGAAGATGACATTTATGGAGCTCCAGGATGTCATTTATAATGAACCCATATATGATTTTAAATCATAATATCCTTCAGAAGAAAATGATGTGGATATCAATATCTGATATTTATTTTAACCCCCTTAAATTTATCCTTCTTTCTCGGTATAAGAGTGTGCCTGTCAAAAGTTAGATATGGAAAGAAGCGTTTATATCTTATGAAGGAATTGAAATTTTCATCATGTAGAAAATTCTCAAAGAATTCCAATGATTTTTTCCCCTCTTAACTCCTTACATAGCTCCCAGAATCATCTGGGGAAGATTAAGTACCTGTTTTAACTGCCTTCTCCATAGACGTTAGGCACCCGGGGGATGAGACTGGGTCTCATGAGGAACCTAGGAAAGGGCTAGACATGGGAACTCTTTGTGTCCAAAATGTCCTAAGAGCATGGGACATATTGGGTAGGAAAATTTGCCCTCACTTGGGAGTAACAATTTTCACTTCATGATTGCACGGCGGGAAGGACTAGAAAAAGGTGAAAAGGGGTTTAACTTATCATCACGGAGCCTTTTCAAAGTAATATGATGGACCAGAGGGATAAAACAAATCATGGGTGCTAATTTATTGTTCCAACTATCCCAAAGGTATGGGGAAAATGGGACACAAAAATGTGCCTTCTCCACAGAGATGACATGTGTCCTCTTCAAAAAAAAATCTAACTGCAAGAGCATACCTTGAGAGAAACCTTGAAGATGAAAGTTTCTGGAGCTCCATGAGGACATTTTTTGGCATTTTTTTCTATGAATTTGACTACTAAATAACCCTTCGAGAATGAATGGGATGGGTCCCATGATCTAATTATTCCTGAAACTCCCTAAAAATAGCCTTCTTTTATCAGGACAGTAGAGTGTGTCTGTCTGAAACATGGGCGGTGGGAAGAAGCACTCTGGGTCTTGTGAAAATTTTGAAAGCACCATACATTATAGAGCATTTGACTTAGATTTCCAATGGTATATTTTTTTACCTCTAACTCTTTATGGAGCTCCCAAAATCATCTTTTGTTAGCTCAAGACACTATTTTGAATTGCAAGCTCCTTCACCTTTAAAAACCCGCTTTAAATGAACTTGTCCCTAAAAAATTCAAATCTTCCCTAAACTTTCCTAAATCACTTGAAATATGTTCTTTGATCCTTAATACCACTTCCTAATGAATTTGGGCCTTCAACTCTTCTCTGTGGGGTTCACACCTGTCTTAGAAAGGCTAAAAGATAGTCATTTCTAAGTCTACTGAAGAATCTACCTTGAGAAGCAATACATCAGAGGAACTTCAAGAACTTGTTTTCACATTTCAAACATGTGGGAAAGGTTACCAAAAAACATATGATCACTTAAATGATGAGGATAGACCTAACATAGAGGGATAATTTATCTGAGGAAGTTATCAAGAGGGTTGACAAGAAAAATATTTAACACTAGGGTAAAGTTGTCATGTTTTCACCTTGAATTTTTCCCTTAAAAAAGCACATGACAAAAATTGGATCTATTTTGGGGACATGTTCTGGATCGAGCAGAGAGGAAAGAGAAAGAAGGAAGCCTAGAATCTAAAGACATATTTTGGAAGAGTGCCTTATCCATTTGGCTTATGGAGTCACTTCTTCCAAACACACGCACATGCTCACATGGAAGGGAAACACACCAAAAGTGAAAAAAAAACGAATAAATAAAAAAGGGAAATTATATTACATGGGAGGGATATTTACAAAGGTGGGGAAAGAATATACAAATACCCAGAAATGAGTTGGGAGAAGTACATACCCTTATGGAATAATGGACTGAAATGTGATCTTTAAAGAATGAAAATCACTATCTGATCATACCATGATCTTGTGATGGATTTTCATGGCTTGAAAAGAAGGATACTATACGTACCCAAAATTATAGGGTACTGTACCACCAGAATGATGTCACACATGCCCCAATGATGATACAGGTTGCCTCGCAAGATGTTCAGGATCCAGAGAAGCTCACGAAGTATATGTTAACATCCCAAATGATTTATCCGAGTTCCTTGTGCTTTTTTTTGTTCCTCTACCTTTATTTTCTAAGATTTTTGTCCTTCATTGACGAAACCACCGCTCTTGACGGGGTAGCAGTCTCGTGACCGCTGCCATACTAGGGTGGCGGTCATGTAACTGCCACCTTGCTCAGGGCGGTGGTCCTTCATGCATTTTCTAGCACGCTCCTTTGATTGCATGACTTGCATAATTTTTCAACTTTCACCAGCTTTTCTCAACCGCCTTAGCTCGTATTAATGTTTTATGTTCCCTGGAATAGTTTTTCTTCATTGTTTAGTGGTAAAAGAGTTCTAATGGGAATTACCTTTGGGTGAATGCCAAATTTATAAGTATCTAACTTGTTTGCAAGCAAATGGCCCCTCAGCTTCTCATTTCCATTGTTTAGTCTTTTAATTTCTTGTTTAGAGCTCATTTTGTTTTCATGTTTGCATCCATGCTAGTTTTCCTTTGCTATTAGAAGCCATTCGATCTTCTTGCTTCAGTCTTGTTCATTGTTGTTCATACAAAGTAGTTTAGAGCATAGTAGTGTCAATTTATAGATTGAATCCATTACAGTTGTCAAGGTTGTGTTCTTCAAAAAAGGTAGATTCTAGAATCTCTCGGTACACTTGTGTTTGTATTCCAACTATAAATCTTGCTAGGAATTACATACGACCAACCTCTATCACTTGCGCTATCCCTCTCCTACTCTGCATTGTATTCTGTCTATATCCAAAGCTTCCATTGTTCAAAATACCTTTTCTATTTATGCTAGCATATACACGCTCTTTTAGATTCATATGGACATGAAGGAACGAGGAGATCACTTCTGATGGGACAAAATCATACACTACTAGATTCACCACTGTTCTACAAATTCCAGGTTTTATCTGTCAAAGTTCTAGTTAAAACATATAAAATAGAGTAGTGAAATATTTCATTTCAGTTAAGTTTCATTTTCAATATTGCCAGGGAAGCTGTGGGGATTGATAGTTTTTGAGAAACTATGATTCATTCCTCACTTCTAAGGTAGGATTGAGAATATTTCAATTAAGTTAATCAGCTATCTAGTTATTTAAAATAAACTCACAACTGCACAGGCAAGTAGCTACCCCGGGCTACCTTGCTTGTTTTAATTTTTTTATTAGATTAGATGTCATTTTCTAAATGTATTAGATTAGTTTTCTCTTTCAATTCTATTCAAAATTCTATCAAAAATACAAAAAATAGAGGAATATATATATATATATATATATATATATATATATATATATATATGTTGTAGATATATATCTTGCATAATTAGTTTATTTTGTTTCAGTTAAGCTTATATTGATCTTGTATGACAATCACGGGACCTAAGGAGCCTAGGGAATATGTTTTTGAGCCAATTGTGCCTCAACCAAATATTGTTATAGTAATAACTAACATAGACCAAAATCTCAGAATTCAGGTCTTCCGAACATCAATAGACCTACAAGAAATCAGCACACAGTTAAGAGGATTAAACATAGAAGATGACAAAGGCACACATGTTCTGGTCAAATCAACCAAATTATAGACTACCCTAATAGATATCTGTATGAGTGTAGAAGGACCTGAAAGAGGGAAAACATTCGGTTGTGATCCACTAGTCCCACAGCCAGATGCACAGGAGACCTCCTCGTTGATATAGACAATAGCTTACGTATCCAAGTTGCCAGAACACCTGTTAGGGTACTCCAAGAAAATCGTGCAACTCCTAGTTCTAAACGTAGAGGTCAGAAAAGGCATACGACTACTAGATACTCGAAATCAAGGGTTGACTCTTCATATGACCATAGGAGGCCCACAACAACCACAAACTTACGGTTGTGATCCACAGGTCCCATAACCCAATGAGCCTACAAATCAACCCAACATTGGTGCTGGTTTGCGAACATTGGTGTTTAGGTCCTCTCCACTTCCACCAGACATTATCACACAACTATCATTATTAAACGTAGTAGCTAATCAAGCTAAAGATTTTTGGACTAGACTAGAGAATCGTCCATAAAACACCAAAAGATCCACTACACATTTAGCCATTCATTTTCATGACCTTGTCGGGAGACATATACGAACCACCCACAGGTCATCTTCCATGTATTCAACGACCCATAGATCGGATCACGACAGAGCTCGATATTGATTGGAGCCTTCGAGAAGCTATCCTTGTCAAACGATCTATCACAACGATTCAGGTTAGGAGGGCCTTCTTTGATTTAGATTTGTAGATCCCGCTATTACGTGTTGAAGACATAAGATTACCTAACTAGCTTATCTGCATCCCGTGTGTATTCCATCCCCACCGGATTTCTTGGCACAACCTTAGGAGGTTGGGTGTAAGGAAGAGTTACTTGTAGATTCTCATGCTCACATGTCACTTTTCCATCGTACAAAATTGGTGAACCCAACATGAAACAAACAACTGCTTCATCTTCTCTACCTCTTTAGCCTCCACATCAGCTTCACCAACAAAATTGGTGAACCCAACGTGAAACAAACAACTGCTTCATCTTCTCTACCTCTTTAACCTCCACATCAACTTCGCCAAAAAAATTGGTGAACCCGATTTGAATTAAACAACTGCTTTATCTTCTCTACCTCTTTAGCCTCCACATCAGCTTCACCAACAAAATTGGTGAACCTGATGTGAATTAAACTAATTTTCCTCCTATTTTCTTTTCTTTCATCCACCTTCACTCTTTCCCATTATTTTGTGGGTATTCATATATCCCCTTGAATATGTCAGGATACGATGCATATGGTAGACCTCTCCTAGGTCTTGAAGCATACTATGATCAACTAAATAAATAACCATCACCCTCGCTCTTACCATGGGGTGAAAACTATTCAACTAACTAGTTTTCAACACAAACTCCATCTCAAAGGACTAAATATAGTTCTTCTTTCCAAATAGAGGAGTTAGTATCAGCTCACTCAAATGCAACAACCAGAGCCTTTAAGCTCAAACAATATGACGGTCACTGGAGAATCTGGTTCATCTCCTCAGGTGTTTCGTAGACCACAAATTAGTAGACAATCAGATCCATATCCATGTTGTTAGATGATGAATACTTAGCATGTTATAGCTAGGAGTGAACAACGCTCTCAAAATATGTACCCATCTATAGGAGGTTTGCAAACACAACCTGAGGTCTCATTCCAAGAAAACACCCCCATTCCTCCACCTATAGAAAATGCCCTCGGTGAGACTTAACAGGGCACCGATCAATTCATAACAGGAACCATATGCCTATACAATCTCAAGGTATACAAAAAATTCCACTAAAGCAAAAATACCATGTCTTCACCAAACGATGTCATCTCAGCCTTAGTTGAGAAGGTTAGAGGGTTGGAACTTGCTCAAGCAAGTCGAAATTCATAGTTCATGCAAGCAAGACCTTCTATTCCTCCACATCATCCTAGCTAAGTAAACCTCCTCACAGGAATAGGCACATTGGGCAATGCCTCCTCAGTATTTACAACAAACACTAACTAGAACCACGTTTTCAAACATCACTCTCTAGTTGAGAATATGATACCTCCCGGTCTTAGCACAAAACAACCCATTCTTGAGTAATGCTCCTCCATAGTTAAACATGTATTCCAAATTACCACGAGGATATATGTTCTCTTCTCCATACATGTTTTCTTAACCACAGGGATTTCCTTATACCCCTGTAAATACATATGCTATGCCATATCAACAATCCATTCCACCTCCACCCCCTCAAAAAACACCATCAATGGTCGAAACCTATGCGATAGGGACTTATTCAGAATATTTGAAAGAACCTTTGGTACTTCCATCATATAAAGCGTCATGCTTCTAAGACCTCTCCCTGATCTAGCCTAAGTACAAAGGAGAGGGAGACCCAAATGCACATATTAAGGCCTATGCCATACCCATTCGAGAACTGCTCCCTTGGGATGGAGTTGTTGCTAAAATATTCCCCAAAAATTTAGAGGGTATCACCCTCGTTTGCTTTTAAAAAATACTTGAAGCCTCAATACATTCATTTAAACAACTCGTTTCAGAGTTCATCAAGGTGTTTGACATGAACAAATTGTTGAGAACAGGAATCAGTGAATTTTTACATATTAAGCAAGAACACAATGAATCTGTTGCTCATTTCATCCAAAGATAGTGCATACAGTCCTCTATTTTTCAGCAAGCACTCCAAACATGGATCAGATGGAACTATGTGATTTATTCCTTCAATCTCTCAGCAGAGAGATAAATGAATAAGTCCAGATAGTTCCCACTAAGAACTTATGATGAAGTGCTCGAGAGCGCTCTCTGAATAGATCAAGCTGCAATAGATAGTGGTCGCAAGACATATGGAACATATGGGAGGTTAATCATCCCCAACCAAAACACTACGATTTATCCTACTACCACAAATGCTAATCAAGGACCTAAAATCCTTAACAAAAACCATGCAGAGTGACAACAGATGGAGTGACTGAACAAACAAAAAAAAGCAAATGTCGTAAATGTTCCACCACCAGTTAACAATCAACAAAACAACAATTTTACCCCAATAATCAACGCGGTGGATTTTAATTGTCCCTAATGACAACAACAACAAAAACAACGATGATGACGACAGATCCAGACATAGGGTCCAAGTCAAAACTCAACTGGATATCAAAACCAAAACCAAAGACAACACACGCAAAAATTCAATCCTAATAATCAACAGTTTAATCAAAGTTTTGGCAACCACAACACGTGCCAAACCAGCAACCTAGGAGTTATAATCCTAACTTGTATTGTGGTTTCCACAAAATTCGAGGCCATGACACTAGGACTTGCCGCGATTATAATAAGTTCATGCAACGATTGCTAGAATAAAAAAATACAACTCTTCATAGATATGTTCTTAATAGATTATGTGACACCTATGCCAAATACTTTCACAGGGGCAGTTTCCCTTCAAAATGAACCTCTTAAGATCTTCAATGATCCACTTCCAAATCACAATAACAATAAAAAATTAAATCCAAATGGGACATGAATAAAGGTGTAATGATAGGAAATAATGATCATGAAGCCTCAACTTCACTAAATCCACCTGTCACACTGTAATTAGGAAATCAACCATGAACCAAGATAGTTGGTCTAGTGGAATTAGATATTGAGCTGCACCTAGAAGCTATAACAAGAGCACAAGAATATTCTTCTCAACCAAATCCAATCTATCCACTAGAGCTTGATAACATTCAACAAACATTGGTAAAAACCCATAGGTGCTTATGATTTAATTAATGACTTAACAAAGACCTTCTCTAACATCTCCTTTTTGGACTTATTGAAAAACTCTATCCTACCCATAGGGCTTCTCTTTTAGAAGCACTAGGTCTAGGTCATTTAATTAACATCACTCCACCTCCCGAAACACAAGTAAACCATATAGACTTTGATATCCACCCCCCAGGGAAGCCATATAGGGATACCGAGTTTATATTCAACATAAAAAAAATGCCAAAAGATGTTGAAATTGCACACAAAGGCAGATCTGGCCTTGCATATACAGGTGTGAGTTTACAATAATTACGTTAAACATGCAATGGTGGACAATGGGGCAGCAGTTAACATTGTCCCCTTCTCTTTCCTTCAAAAGCTAGGATATGGAGAAACAAACTGTTCCACAACAAGAAATACACTAAGAGGTTATGATAGCCTTAAAGCTACTTCAATTAGGACTATAATACTACTAGTCACCTTAGGACCCAAGACAATCCTCACCGAGTTTTATATCATAGATCGGGAAACCAACTATAATATGATCCTCGGTTGACCATGGATACATCGCATGAAAGCAATCCCTTCTATGTTATTCTAGGAAATAAGATTCTTACACCTAGGAAAGATATTCATAGCAAAAGGTGACCCAAAACCATTCAACATACACCTAGCAGACCTGAAGAAAAGACCAGGCGTTCACTCTGAGTTTGAACTCCCAACAAACCAACTTAACAAACCAATCAACTCAAAACCGGAAGAAAAATTAATACCTATAACAGAACTAGAAATTACGAACCTATTCAAGGGCATCCCAGCCCTCAAGGATGAAGCTAATGTTGTAGAAACAGTGTCATTAGGAACTACTACAAAAATTGTTGAGTTACTGGAACAAGATCTACCAATTTTCCTACCATTTGATTCCACAAGTATGGGATGTACCCTAGGAGTTGGTTCTCTTCCAGCAAAGGAACTTTGCATGGTAGAAGTAACCGAAACAAAAGAAAAAGAGGTCAAAGAATGTCCCAGCATCCATCTTTCCTAGTAAGTATTGGAATCTCCACTTCGATGGAGCTAGATGTCGCTATGGAGCCGGGGTAGGTGTGATCTTTACTTCTCCTGAGGGAAAGATCCTACCTTTTGCTTTTAAGTTGAACTTTGAATGTACAAACAATGGTGCTGAGTATGAAGCCCTCCTCCTTGGGCCTCCTGATAGCCAAAAGGATTGGTGTTAATGACATCAGAGTGTTAGGAGACTCGCAATTAGTTGCAAACCAAGTCTCTGAAGTATATGAGACTAGAGCTGAGCACTTACAGCTCTATAAAACAAGTGGTATTATATCTAAGCAAAGGATTCAACTTTATATCCATTGAGGCAATCCCATGAGAACAGAACCTTATCACAGATTCAATAGCAACCTCAACGTCGTGTTTTACCCCAAGTAATGAGTTGGAAGATATAAGTTTCAAGGTATCACTTCATACTGAACCATTGGTGAAGAAAATATCAATGAACCCTCTTCTAACACATACAAATGAGAATGAATCTCCTATCTTACATCATGTTGACAGTGATGAAGTCACCCTCGAATATCTAAATTCGCATATGCAGAGCTACACCTTGCTCACCCTATAGTTGATCTTTCCCTAATACCACACTCCTCTTCCTACTTTGGAAATCCCATGGTAGAGTCTCCTCCATAGAAGGATCTCGATATCTACGAGATAGAAAACAGAGAAAGCTTGGAACTACCTCCATCCCCACCTGAATTTGAAGAAGGTAACACTTCTTTGATAGGAAGAAACCATTGACATAAACATTGGAATGGGGGAAGAACCAAGAATTTTGAAGTTAGGATACTCGCTAACTCCAGAAGAAATAGAAATACACACCCAAATTCTCAAAGAACATCAAAATGCCTTCGCATTTAATTATAAAGAAATGAAAGGTATCGCACCACAAGTTGCAGTACATAATCTTGTCACTAAGACCAGATGTGAAGCCAATCAAGCAAAAGTCAAGACCAATGAACCCAAAAGTGGCTCTCATGGTAAAAGAGGAAGTAATAAAACTTCTCCAAGTAGGATTCATCAAACCCATTGACTATTCACAATGGGTATCTAATATCATTCCCATCCTCAAAAATAATGGGAAGATACACATTTGTATAGACTTTCAGGATATTAACAAAGCTTGTCCCAAGGATGATTTCCCATTACCATCCATTGACGTTATCGTTGATGCAACAAATAGATTTGAATTGTTATCCCTCATGGATGGGTTCTCATGGTACAATCAGATTAAAATATCTGAACAAGATCAAGCCAAAACAACATTTATAACTCCATGGGGAATTTATTGTTATGCTGTCATGCCATTTGGTCTTAAGAACACTGGCGCTACGTATCAACGAGCAATGACTTATATATTCCATGATCTTATCCATAAAATTGTGGAATCATATGTGGATGACTTATTAGGAAAGGCCAAGAAACACTGTGATCATCCAGAGGTGCTCCGTATCATCCTCTCATGACTAATTGAGTATGGTGTGACATTAAACCCAGAGAAGTGCGTTTTCGGTGTAATAGGAGGCAAAATTTTAGGATACATTATATCTTCACAAGGGATTAATGTTGATCCGACCAAAATATGGGTTGTTATCAAAATGATCCCACCTTCAGATGAGTTTGGAATCAGGTCATTTCTTGGGAAACTCGGTGCAATCTGAAGGTTCATCCCATATTTAAGCTTTGCCATTCATCCAATCAACAATCTACTCAAGAAAGATTATAGCATCAATTGGACTGAAGATTGCAACGAGGCATTCGAAGCAGTTAAGTGCTTATTGTTGTCACCACCCACGCTAATGCCTCCCAAGCTAGAACACCCTTTGATTCTATACTCTCGAGCCACTCATGTCTCACTGGCCTGCATGCTGGCTCAAGAAGACGACGATAAACAAGAACACACAATCTATTTCATTAGCCGAATGTTGCTTGATTATGAAACACATTACACACAGGCAGAGAGAGAATGTCTTGCCATAATTTTTGCAACAAAACATTTGAGACATTACATGTTAAACCAGGAAAAAAGGGTCATTGTAAAGACAGACCATTTATGGACATTTCTCACACAAGGATCTTTATCTAAAAAAGCTAGTTGTTTCATAACCTTAATGGGAGAATTTGAGTTAACATTCGTAAACCAAAAGTCTATTAAAGGACAAATCATTACAAATTGGTTAGCTGACAATCCACTAGATGGGGGCGAGCTGGTAGATCTAAACTTTCCCGATGAGTGTACATACTTTTTTGAAACCAGACCCCCCATTTTTACATGTCCCTGGTATACTGATATCATCAATTTTATCATGGACCATACATACCCAATAAAGAAGGTGATTACACATTATTGCCGCTAAATATGTTGTTTTAGACTAAGTGCTCTATCGTAAAGCCTTCGATGGCATGCTTCTAAGATGCATCGACATAGAAGAATCCAAGAGGATTCTTCATGAATCCCATAGTGGGATATGTGGGGGCCACTTCGGTGGTCATGCCACCACTCGTAAAATACATTGGATGGGCTATTTTTGGCCCACTCTTGAACATGACGCAGTGGAATTTGTACGCAAATGCCAAAAATGTCAATAATTCTCTCACGAGATTCACATGCCAACACAATCCCTGCAACCAATAGCGACTCCATGGCCCTTCTCCACTTGGGGTCTAGACTTAATAGGGAAATTCTCTCCTTCATCAACTGATGGCCATAATTTTATAATCACAACCACAGAATATTTTACCAAATGGGTGGAGGCTATGCCTCTCACCACTGTACTAGGTTCATTGATTGCCAAATTCATTCTGAACCAAATTATTTGTAGGTATGGTGTCCCACAAGTCATTATCTCAGATAATGGCATGTCCTTTAAGAATGACGAGGTTCGTGAGTTATGCAGAAAGTTCAAGATAAACCATCACATGGCTTCTCTTTAATACCCTCAAGCCAATGGGCAGGCTGAAGTGATAAACAAAACGTTGAAAGCTATTCTCCTCAAAATGGTAAAGGAAAAAAAACAAGATTGGCATTTAAAATTATATCTAGCCTTGTGGGCCCACCAAACCTCAATAAGAACACCAACAGGAGAAACTCATTTCTCGCTGGTATTTGGAGTAGAAGCAGTTCTCCCAAATGAGGTTGAAATACCCAGTCTCCGCATCTCATTACAAGGGATATTGGATGAAGAAGCTTACAGGGAGGCATGCCTCTCTCAACTAGAAATCCTTGATGAGGCCAGGTTAAACACCGAACAATGACATAGAGCCTATATTGACCAGATATGCCGACAGTATAACAAAAAATTCTATGAGCGAGAAATATATGAAGGAGATATAGTTCTAAGACTAGACAACTGGATCGATAAGAAAACCAGCGAAGGAAGAAATTTCCGGCCCAAATGGTTGGGCCCATACCGGGTCATGAAGGACTACGGAAATAGTGTGTATCTCTTGTGCACACTAGAAGGTGAGGAATTTGGTGAGACTGTCAATTCCTTACACCTTAAGTGATTTTACACACAAAATGTCAAAGTTATTGCTAGTAAATTATAACTACCTACATTGCATTAGCCTTTTAGTTGCTTCATTTTGTCCATTTCATAAAAATGATAGTTCAGGAGATTACTCTTAAAAAACTGTTACAAATTTCTGAAGATATTGGAAAAAATATTCATATCTCTTCAAACATCATCAAATATTTTCAAATCTTCTCATCAATTTTGACAGAAAAAAATTGACGAAACCATACCAATGCCTGCATACTTGGCTTTTCTCTTTCTTTCTACTAGGTAAAGTTGTCCTTGCCTACGGTCTGTTCTGGAAGCTTCTTGGTGTCACATCTATCCCTCTTAAAATCTCTTAGAATGAAAGGATGTCCCAAAGTCTTAGATCAGAAATGTCAAAATCAAATGAAATCAAAAGCACCAAGCAAACAAAATATTTTATTTTACACACTTCTTTGCCCCATCAACCTTCGGTGATAAGTCCACATCTCTTACTGGTGATGTGAGGTTGGGAAAGGAAAGAAGTGCCCTTACTCACCTATATCTTGCCTTTGGTGATAAATCCATGCTTCTTACTAGTGGCGTGAGGTAGGGTGTGGGGGGTCTAGTCACACAAACTAACGAATCTTGGTATGCTAAAAACACAAGTCAAATTATGTTAAGAGAAAGCAAATATCCAAACATCCAAATTCCAAGGAGATCAAATCCTCAAAACCAGATTTTGTCAACCAGGTTTCCATTTATGAATCTAAGTCTAGATAAGCTGAAAAGTAAGTGGCCTTCTAAGCTTGGTAGTAGTTCTTAGTAGGGTAGGTGTGTAGGTCCAAATTTGGTTCTTGTTCTTGGTTTGTTTGTCTCTCATCATTCCGTTCAATCAAACTCATACAACTTGTGCCCTTCCTAATTCTTGGTGTTTAGCCCTCACGTCTTACTAGTTGCGTGGATTTGGGATTGGGGAAAGTTCATATCTTTATCACTATGCATTCATCACGTTATGCCAATATAAGAAGGAATCACAAACATTGCCTAAAGATTTCAAAAAGTTCAGTACTACCATTTGTTAGTATCATCTCATATCAACACTGCAAATTCATATAAAGTAAAACATTCTATTTACTATCATTTGTTGTCCATTGCATACATTCTGGAAACATGAAAATCAAATATTCTAAAAATTTCTAACAACACATTTAGAAAATGAGTCACAAAATACAAGATACCAAGATTTTAGATCCAAAGAGAGAGAGATATATATATATATATATATGTAATCAGGTTTCATGTACAATGACATCATGCACTAGGCATGGTCAAAATGCTCAATGAGCCCGGAAAGTACAAAAATACTTGCATAAAAAACCTAACAAAGGTCACTACAAAAAGAGCCAAGTGGCCTCTCAATCCCTATGGGATCCCTCTGAAGGAACACGATCACGCCTAGGACTCCAGCTACGCCGGCACTTTGAGTGCACTGAGGGCTCGCGGTCCCGAATAGTAGCTATAGTCTCACTATGAGAGTGACTCCTCATCAGGCGCTCTGCAGTCCTATACCCGGCTAACTTAGTACGGAGGGAGGTCACCATCTTGGCCATGTGCTAGATAGGGGAAAAAACATCGGTATGCCTACCGACTGCTGAAGGCTCCCCTGCATCCATAGATAGCTCAACACGAGTCTTCTCCATGGGGAGCATCAGGGTATCACTACATACCCGGTGAATCAAGTCTTGCCACTCATCAGCAACCTCTGCAAGCAAAGGAGAAAAAAAAATAGAAAATAATCAAAAGGTGAAACCAAGGATGAACAAAAAGAGAGATAAAAATTAAGGCAATCCTCACTAAAAACAAATATCAAAAGAAGAGTGACAACTCACTCAGATCTCTGGGCCTCCAAGAAGGATCTCTAGGATCCACACCTACCACGGACACCACCGCTGAATGATGTCCTCCTCCTACTTATGGGACAGCATGGCGTCCTACCATGGACTCGTCCTCTCCGCCTAGGTCCTGAGAAAGTAACTCCTCTAAGACTAGAGTCACCCTCTCCATGCTCTGCTCCGCCCTCTCATCTTGTAAGATCTCCTGAGTGTCATGCCACTCAAGATCACTATCATCTTCCCCACCTGACTCAATAATCTCCATGTCCTCGGTCTCCTCCTTCATCTCTCCCCCTGTGAACTCCTCAGACTCAGAGTCTATATCAATGGGGTCATCACTACTATGGGCAGGACCGACGACAATCCAAAGTAAAGGTGCCTGAGGAGCATCGTCTCTCTCTCTTGCACATACCACCCTCCTAGCTACAATAGGGATGCCAGGAGTAAAAACCATCCAACCTCGGCCTCTAGGACCTCCCCTACCCTCCTGAACTAATCTGAACACTGGCACCACTAGGGGAAGAATGTCAATGTAAGCAAGGCTAAACTGCTGAGGCACTCGATCAAAGGGGTGTGTCTCTACCTTCCCCATCCTATCCACAAGTTTCCCTGTAGTAGAACAAGAAATCAAAGTAAATGTCTCCTTGCCCCACAACCCTGGCATGGTCTGATAAGGTGTGGCCTCCATATCCTCAGTAGTCAGGGAAGCAACTAGCTATTGGGGTGCTCTAAGCACCGTCATCTCTGTCCATCTAGTAGTCCTCATGGCCCTGGGATCCTCCACCTCTATGCCTCTCCCATAAGGGATGATGTGCTCATAGACCCAGCTCATAACTAAGGTTGGATGGCTAAGTGACTGTCTCTGTAAATGAACCACCCTGTACAAGTCGTGATAGGTGGTCCCAAGTATATCGGCTCCCTAAGCATAAATCTGACCATGTGCCTCAATCTATGTGATGATGGGGGCCCAACAGTAGAGCAAAGTATCCCCTCCCTTGTCTCTGATCAATCTCAAAGTAAGGATGCCCATAATGTCCTGACGGATCAAAGGGATGGACAAGCCAGGAATAGAACGAACCTTCACCCCCTTCTTCGAACCAGTGGAGACAACTGCATCTCCCATATAGGTGGCCCACTGAGTCACCTGAGCTCTGGATACTACTGTATCAAATGAAAGTATCCTCCCAATAATTGGGACTCCCAAAATGAGGTAGACATCCTCTAGGGTGATAGTCCACTCACCCCTAACACCTAGAAATCGGAAGGTGTTCCGATCTGCATCCAAATAAGAAAATAAGTCACATAGTATGTGACTGGTAGGTGCAACGTGGGGGACCCATGTGATCCTCAATATACCTCCCCTCTGAAGAGTATCCTGCTCAGCCTGAGAGAGAGCATCTAACACTGCTGGAAGCCAATCACTCTCACTCTCTCAGTTCCATCTAATGTACTCTTCCTTCTTCTGCAAAACACCCAAAAACACGTAAAAAGAAGCAAGTTAACATCAAGATTTCATTAGAAAAATCATTAAAGCGGGTAAGAATACTAAAAATGCAAAAATAAACTTAAAATAGTGTTGTTTTGACACTCTGTAGAGAACCGCTACCTTAAAAGGTGGCGGTCCTGTAATCGCCACCCTGCAAAGGGCAGTGGTCCTGTCCCGTGCCTACAAACGGGTTGTATGCCCTAAAAATGCTTAAAAATGCAAAATTTAACCATTTTAGCTAAAATAAAATCCTACCCATTAGGCGCGCCCCCTAAGAGACACATTTAAAACTGACATTTCTAAAAATAAGTCCCCCACGACAAAGTTTTCATCATTTTTTCATTTTGGGTGCAAAAACGTTAAATTAATAAGAACTAACCTGAGATCTCATGGTTCAAGGTTCTGCTTGCAGAGGCATGATCGCTATCTCAATATGAACGTTTCGACTATATTCTCGTTGAAAACCGTCACCATGGGTCCCAGAGCTCAAAAACTATCAATTCAACACGCGCAAATGAATAGGAAAATGGTCCTGTTATATATATATATATATATATATATATATATATATATATATATATATATATATATATATATATGGTGTTTTGACTCTTTTTGAACACCCCTTTCATAGGTTTATAGCATCAACGGGGGTAAGTTCTCATCCCCTTGCAAATGGTAAGTCCCCATTTCATACTAATTTAGTATTCATTTTTTGATTTATCTATCTGCACTTGAGTCCTCTTTCCATTTTGCAGGTAGCGGGAACTAGGATGGTGAAATTTCGACACACGGGCATGTCAGGTATAATTTTTAGCTTCCCATTTTGGGACTGCCATACTCGGACCCACCGATTTATGCCTCTTCATGGTTAAAACACTTCTCCGAGGGGGCAATATGTACGTACCCAAAATTGTAGGGTACTGTACCACCAGAATGATGTCACACATGCCCCAATGATGATACAAGTCACCTCGCAAGGTGTTCAAAATCCAGAGAAGCTCACGAAGTATATGTTAACATCCCAAATGCTTTATCTAAGTTCCTTGTGCTTTGTTTTGTTCCTCTGACTTTCTTTTCTAAGTTTTTTGTCCTTCAGTGACGAAACCGCCACCCTGCTCAGGGTGGCGGTCCTTCACGCATTTTCTAGCATGCTCCTTTGATCGTGACTTGTGTAATTTTTTGATTTTCACCAGCTTTTCTCAATCGCCTCGGCTCGTATTAATGTTTTATGTTCCTTGGAATAGTGTTTTTTCATTGTTTAATGGTAAAAGAGTTCTAATGGTAATTACCTTTGGGTGAAAGTGAAATCTATAAGTATCCAGCATGTTCTCAAGCAAATGGCCCCTCAACTTCTCATTTCCATTGTTTAGTCTTTCAATTTCTTGTTTAGAGCTCATTTTGTTTTCATGTTTGCATCCATGCTAGTTTTCCTTTGCTGTTATAAGCCATTCGATCTTCTTGCTTCAGTCTTGTTCATTGCTGCTCATACAAATTAGTTTAGAGCAGAGTAGTGTCATTTATATATTGAATCCATTAGAGTTGCAGGTTGTGTTCTTCACATAAGGTAGATTCTAGAATATCTTGATACACTTATGTTGTATTCCCGCAATAAATCATGCTAGGAATTCCATATGCCAAGCTCTGTCACTTGCGCTATCCCTCTCCTACTCGCATTGTATTCGGTCTATATCCAAAGCTACCATTGTTCAAAATACCTTTTCTATTGATGCTAGCATATACACACTCTTCTGGATTCACGTGGACATGAAGGAGTGAGGAGATCATTCTGAGGGGACAAAATCATACACTACTGGATTCACCACTGTTCTACGAATTCTAGGTTTTATCTGTCAAAGTTCTAGTTAAAATATATCAAATAGAGTAGTGAAATATTTCATTCCACTTAAGTTTCATTTTTGATATTGCCATGAAAGCTGTGGGGATTGATAGTTTATGAGAAACTATGATTCATTCCTCACTTCTGAGGTAGGATTGAGGATCTTCCAATTAAGTTAATTAGCTATCTAGTTATTTAGGATAAAATCACAACTGCACAGGCAAGTAGCTACACCAGGCTACCTTGCTTATTTTAATTTTTTTATTAGATTAGTTGTCATTTTTTGAATATATTAGATTAGTTGCTCTTTCAATTTTATTCAAAATTCTATCAAAAATACAAAAAATAGAGGAATATATATATATGTTGTATATATATCTTGCATAATTAGTTTATTTCATTTCAATTAGGCTTATATTAATCTTGTATGACAATCACGGGACCTAGGGAGCCCAGGGAATACATTTTTGAGCCAATCGTGTCTCAACCAAATATTGTTGCAGCAATAACTGACATAGACCAAAATCTCAGAATTCAGGTCTTTTGAACAACCATAGATCTACAAGAAATTAGCACACAGTTAAGAGGATCGAACATAGAAGACGACAAAACACACACGTTCTTGTCAAATCAACCAAATTATAGACTGCCCTGATAGATACCCGTATGACTGTAGAAGGACCTGAAAGAGATAAAACATTTGGTTGTGATCCACTAGTCCCACAGCTAGATGCAGGAGACCTCCTCATTGATATAGACACTAGTTTATGTATCCAAGTTGCCAGAACACCTGTTAGGTACTCTGAGAAAATCATGCAACTCCTAGTTCTAAACATAGAGGCAGAAAAGGCACACGACTACTGGATACTTGGAATCAGGGGTTGATTCTTCGTATGACCATATGAGGACCACAACAACCATGAACTTACGAATGTGATCCACAGGTCCCACAACCCAATGATCCTACAAAGCAACCCAAAATTGACGTTGGTTTGCAAACATTAGTGTTTAGGTCCTCTCCACTTCCACTAGACATTATCACATAACTATCATTATTAAACGTAGTAGCTAATCAAGCTAAAGATTTCTGGACTAGACCAGAGAATCATCCATAAAACACCAAAAAATCCATTACACATTTAGCCATTCATTTTCATGACCTTGTCGGGAGACATATATGAAGAACCCACATGTCATCTTCCATGTATTCCACAACCCATAGATCAGATCACAGAAGAGGTCGATATTGATTGGATCCTTCAAGAAGCTATCCTTGCCAAACAATCTATCACACCGGTTTAGGTTAGGAGGGTCTTCTTTGCCTTAGATTCGTAGATCCCACTATTGCGTGTTGAAGACATAAGATTACCTAACTAGCTTATCTGCATCCCGTGTTTATCCGTCCCCACCGACTATCTCGACACGACCTCAGGAGGTCGGGTGTGAGGAAGATTTACTTGTAGATTCTCATGCTCACATGTCACTTTTCCATCGTATAGATACCAACCAATATTTCATTTCCATAGCTGTATTCCACTAAAAACAATCTTGCATCCAATGAAAAATTTGTTACCTGCTTGAAGCTCTTGTATCTTACATCTTCTACTTTAAGTTCTGTGATCATGAGACACCATTCCACCATGTTATCAAAAGTGGAAACATGGATATTTTCATGGAAGCATCCTTGAAATGTAACATGTAATCATATCTTAAATTAATAGGGTGCTTAGAGGAATTGAGAACAAGTTGATTAACTCCCCAATCAACAATTTCTTCAAACCTTTCACTTTGTTGTACAAAGTGAGGATTGTCAAATATGGGGTCCACATCATTAGCACAGATTTCTTCATCATCCTTGAAAAAATGTTGCAGCATGGAATCATGTTTGAGACCATCAAGGGCTTGGGAAATGTTGAGTGTAATCTAAGTTTTAATCCCTTCACAAGAGATGCACTTTTTAACTTTATTTTGAACAATTATCTTTGATACAAATCAGCTCATCACTTCTCTCATCATCATCCTCTAAGGTGAATGTGTTATCTTCAAGATTGAGAATATTCATAATAGATTCAAGAATATCCTTTCCTGTACATTTATGATCTTCTTCACAAAACAAGAAAGAGGAAGACTTACCTTCACATTCGCTCTCATCCATCCATGTATTGAGGAAGACATCAAGCTCATCTGTTTTCTCTGTATCATCATCAGACATTGTTATGTGGAAAGGACAAACACAAATTTCCTCATGCCTATCTTGAATTTTCATGTTTTGAATCAAGTTCTCAAGACAAAGTTGAGGGTCTTCATTTTCTTCTAAATTCCTCATAATGTCTTATAGGGATTGATCTTCCAAGTATGTCATACACTTATTTTCATCTTTATTAGAAATTTCATTGCATTGAGATTCAAGGAGATGATTGAAAATATGATCCACACATGTCCATATTTCATTTGAAACATCCTCTTTCACCTGCTCTATACTTCTTGTCACACAAGTTTCACCTTCTTGCAAGAATGGGCATACTTGATTTTCAAAATTTTCAGACAATGAGAAGATATCCAAGCTATGTGGGAAGGGTACACCTTTGAGCTCAAATTCCATTTGATTATCTTCATGATGGGAAGTAGAGAACCATGTTGGAGAAGCAATATGAGAAGAATTTTCAAATCTATCTTGATCATTCATTATTGAATCTTCTTGCTCATATGGAAAATGAAATATTTCACACTCACTGTGATGATCAACATTATGCTCCTTGGGTGAGAATTGTGGAGTTAAATCCTCAGAGAGGTTATTCTAAATTTTCTCATCCTCAGTTTCTAGAAATAAATTTAATTATTTTATTTGTTCTTCCATGATTTAATTGAGAAGATAATTTGATTCTTCAACTATCTCAATTTCATCATTCAACATTCCTACATCACTTAAAGAATCAAAATCATAAAGTAGGCAATCCATGGTTACCTTGAATTCATCATCTTCTATCTAGTATGAAGGATTAATTCCTTATACTTCTTCATTATTGATGAAATCCTCAGAAATCACTTAATCACCTGATGTGTAGTAAGAATATTCCTCTCTTGAATCCATTATTTCTCCAATGGGCTGCACCTTGAGCCAAAATGAGTTGACGGATGGAGGTTTAACTATTGTGTCTTCTTCGCCATACTCCAAGATGCTGATTTGATTCTCATTGGAAGGTGAAAGGATATGACATTCATTAGGAGTGCACAATAATCTTCCAAGTATGAATAAAATGTAGTGTGGATAATCATCATGGTATTCTTGAGTTTCTTCTTCCTTAACATTACACAGTCCTTCAAGATATTCATACCTTCTTTAGAAGGCCAACACATACATCAAAGCTTCATGATAGGATTTGAGATCAAAATTTTTCTTCTTCCAAACTTAGAAGCCTTTACACATATTCTCTTCTAAAAATGTCCATTTCTTCATCACCTTATGAAAGGAATAATCTAAAGGAAGGGATGTTAAGGGCAATGTTCTCAACTTGTTAGACAACTACGTGAAGTTTAAAATATTGCCTTTGTTTGATTCTCCGCCCTTGATCTAGAGGACATTTTGGGACTTAGGGAGCTCCCTAAATCTCCATAAATTATACCATTGTGTTAGATCATTAATCTAGCATTCCAATGGTACCTATAACATAGAAAATAGACTTTGCATACTCAAGTTATCATTAGTCAAAGTTTTTTCAACGTTCAGACCTGACAAGGACAACTAGCCAATACAAAAATGACACGTGGAAAAACTAAATGATTTTTTTTAGATAGATAAATTATTTTTACCATACCTATGAACCAGAGTAAATTCAGCCAATATGTAGCATTTAATCTCAACCATTAGTGAATCAGAACCACCACACTTGAAAACACTTCTAGCATAAGAAATCTTAAACTAGAATCCACCTCTATTAAATTAGCCTGCCAGTCATGCCACCTTAGACATTACCACCTAGAATGGAGATTGTGCCTAAGTGGGATTTGAACCTGTGTGGAGCTAGATACAACCATTCATCTTAACATCTCCATCCAGACCCCATCGGAAAAAATTTGGATGGTAAACACTTTTATTATATAAGAGCTATGAACTAGAGTGGTGGAGGAGCACTTTCTCTAAGTAGGATACGGGAGTGGGCTTGGTCCTTAATGTCTGCCAAGTGATCTGCATTCAGAGTGATCCACTATATTCTACTTGGTCCATATGGACAATTTTGAACCCTACCTTAAGGTTTCCCCATGGCCACTTATTAAAAGTATCTAATGAATTCAATGAGAATGGAACTTGGGTTGATGATTACAAACTATGTAACTCATCAATATACAAAGACCTCAAGTTTAAAAAAATTGGATGGTAAACACTTTTATTATACCAGAGCTATAAAATGGAGTGGTGGAGGAGAAATTTCTCTAAGTGGGACATGAGGGTGGTCTTGGGTCCTTAATGTCTTCCAAGCAATCCATAATCAAAGTGCCATGCTATGTTCCACTTGGCCCATATGGAAAATTATGATCCCTACCTCAAGGTGTCACCATGGTCACTTATTGAAAGAATCCAATGAAATCAATGGGAATGGATCTTGGGTTGATGATTACAAACTACTTGTAATTCACCAGTAGCCCAAGACCTTGAGTTCAAACTTTAGATGGTAAACTATTTTATTATACCAGAGCTATGAACTGGAGTGGTGGAGGAGCACTTTCTCAAAGTGGGACATGGGGGTGGGCTTAGGTTCTTAATGGCTGCTGAGTGATCTTCAATCAAAGTGCCCTAGTATGTTCTATTTGGTCTATATGGAGAATTTTGATCCCTACCTAAAGGTGTACCCATGGCCACTTATTGAAAGTATCCAATGAACTCAATAGGAATGGAACTTGGGTTGATCATTACAAACTACTTGTAACTCAACAATAGCCCAAGACATTGAGTTTATAAAAATTTGGATGGTAAGAATTTTTATGATACCAGAGTGTGAACTGGAGTGATGGAGGAGAACTTTATCTAAGTGGGACATGGGGGTGGGCTTGCATCCTTAATGTCTACCGAGTGATCCACATTCGAAGCACATTGTTATGTTTTTCTTGGTCCATATGGATAATTTCAACGCCTACCTCAAGGTGTCCCCATGGCCACTTATTGAAATCATCCAATTAACTCAATGGGAATGGAACTTGGGTTGATGATTACAAACTAATTGTAACTCACCAATAGCCCAATACGTCGAGTTATTAAAATTTGGATGGTAAATGCTTTTATTATACCAGAGCTATGAACTATAGTGGTGGAGGAGCATTTTCTATAAATGGGACATGGGGGTGGGTTTGGGTCCTTGATGTCCACTGAGAGACCAGAATTTAGACTACTTTATTGTGTTCCACTTGGTCCATATGGAGAAGTGTAACCCCTACCTCAAGGTGTCCCCATGGCCACTTATTGAAAGAATCCAATGAATCAATGGGAATGGAACTTGGGTTAATGATTACAAACTACTTGTGACTCACCAATAGGCCAAGACCTTGAGTTAAAAATTTAGATGGTAAATGATTTTAATATACCAAAGCTATGAACTAGAGTGGTGGAGGGTAAATTTATCTAAGTGGGACATGGGGGTGGGCTTGGGTCCTTAATTTCTACCAAGCGATCCACATTCAAAGTTCCTCGTTATGTTCCACTTAGTCCATATGGAGAAGTTTGAACCCTACCTCAAGGTTTCCACATTGTAACTTATTAAAAGCATCCAATAAACTCAATGTGAATGGAACTTGGATTGA
Organism: Taxus chinensis; assembly: GCA_019776745.2. NCBI lineage: Eukaryota > Viridiplantae > Streptophyta > Pinopsida > Cupressales > Taxaceae > Taxus > Taxus chinensis. The sequence continues at coordinate 5,003,621 of CM034151.1, read as the reverse complement.
TTATAAACTACTTGTAAATCACCAATAGCCCAAGAACTGTTCAAAAAATTGTATGGTAAACGCTTTTATTATACTAGAGTTATGAATTGGAGTGGTGGAGGAGTAATTTCTCTAAGTGGGACATGGGGGTGGGCTTGGGTCGTTAATGTCCACTAAGTGATCCACATTCAGAACACCCCACTGTGTTCCACTTAGTCCATATGGATAATTTTGACCCCTTCCTCAAGGTTTCCCCATGACAACTTATTGAAAGCATCCAATGAACTCAATGGGAATGAAACTTGGGTTGATGAATAAAAAATACTTATAACTCACAAATAGCCCAAGACCTTGAGTTCAAAAATTTGGATGGTAAACACTTTTATTATACCAGAGCTATGAGCATGAGTGTTAGAGGAGAACTTTCTCTAAGTGGAACATGGGGGTTTGCTTGGTTCCTTAATTTCCATCGAGTGATCCACATTCAGAGTGACCCGCTATGTTCCACTTGGTCCATATGTAGAAGTTAGACTCCTTCCTCAAGGTTTCACCATGGTCACTTATTGAAAGCATTTAATTAACTCAATGTAAATGGAACTTTGGTTGATGATTACATACTACTTGTAACTCACTAATAGCCCAAGACCTTGAGTTCAAAATTTGGATGTTAAATGATTTTGTTATACCAGATCTATGAATTGGAGTGGTGGAGGAGCACTTTTTCTAAGTGGGACATGGGGATGGGCTTGGGTCCTTAGTATCCATTAAGTGATCCACATTCAGAGTTTCTCGTTATGTTCCTCTTAGTCCATATGGATAAGTTTTACCCCTACCTCAAGGTGTCCTTACGACCACTTATTAAAAGTATCCAATGAACTCAATAGGAATGAAACTTGGGTTGATGATTACAAACTACTTGTAAGTCACCAATAGGCCAAGACCTTGAGTTCTAAAACTTTAGATGGTAAACACGTGTATTACACCATAGTTATGAACTAGAGTGGTGGAGGAGAAATTTATCTAAGTGGGACACGGGGGTGGACTTGGGTCCTTAATTTCCACTGAGCGATCCGCATTCGGAGTTCCCCACTATGTTCCTTTTGGTCCATATGGAGAAGTTCGACCCCTACCTCAAGGTGTCCCCATGGCCACTTATTCAAAACGTCCAATTAACTCAATGGGAATGGAACTTGGGTTGATGATTAATAACTACTTGTAACTCACCAATATCCCAAGACCACGCGTTCATAAAACTTTGGATGGTAAATGCTTTTATTATACTAGAGCCATGAACAGGATTGGTGGAGGTGAACTTTCTCTAAGTTATACATGGGGTGTTCTTGAGTCCTTAATGTCCACTGAGTGACATGAATTCAAAGAACACCACTATGTTCCACTTGGTCCATATGGAGAATTTTTCCCCCTGCCTCAAGGTATCCACATGACCACTTATTGAAAGCATCTAGTGAACTCAATGAGAATGAAACTTGGGTTGATGATGAAAAACTACTTATAACTCAAAAATAGCCAAATACCTTGAGTTAAAAAAAAACATACATGTTTTCATATATATTTTCAACACCTTTCCGATGTATTTTGAATGGATTGAATCCGAGTTTGTATGCAAAAGTTATGATTGGTCAAAGTTTAGTCAAGTGGTGGTTAACGGGCGGAGGATGCACCAAGTAGACAAATCACATTTGAACATGTGGCATAACTATGGGAGGAAAAGGGAGGAGGTATGTGGCGTTATCTACATTCAATTTGGGAGGCCTTTCCGATTTAAACCCACCTCTAATTTTAATCCCCATCAATGTGGGATTTAAAACTCCTAATGTAAATGTAAATGGTGGAGGTGGTTAGGGGGATTCAGAACCCTAAACATCCTTGCACAAAATTTATGCCTCACCACCAAACCATAATGTCTTAGTGAGCTATAAAAGGGGATAATTGGGTTTTGTTATATCACATGTTTGTGGTTGAGCCTTAGGCCTATTTAGGCAACTTTAGTAAATCTGTGTTTTCGAAGCACTTAGGAACATTTATGGGCCTTGGAGTGAACTGAAAATTTGTCCTAGATTATGACACACTCATAATGAAACTATTATGTTCCTATTTTAGGGATTTTGTGATAGATTTGTGAGATGTATTTGGCATCGGTTTGTTATTGTGCTTCGTCCTATTATGGCAGTTTTGTAAATCTCCATTTTGGAGGCACTTTAGAGCATTTCTAGCTCTTAGAGAAAACTTGAAAGTTGTCCAAAATTCTGAGACGCTTGTCATGGACTTGTTATTTTCCTGTTTTAGAGTTTTTATGATGCATTTTTTTGCATAATTCATTCAAGCACTTGGATTATGTTTAGAGCCTTTGTTAAGTGTACATCTCATTAGAGGGAGACTATTGGAGATCTGATCTTTTGCGCCAGTCATTGTAAGATAGGTTATTTATACTTGGTGAATGTGGAGGATATTACTGTTCTTCTATTTTCTAGTTTGGATTCATTGTGAATCAAATGGTATTTGATCATCTTGTTTTCTAGTTTGGATTCATTGGGAATCAATTGGGTATGTGATCAATTTTGTGTTCCAATTCAGATTCATTGTGGATCAACTGGGGCATTTATTCTTCTAATTTTTTTTTAGCTCAAATCTTCACTCTACGTAGAGGTTTATGGCCATGTAACTAAGTGGTATTTTTCATGGAGGATATTTTTTAATTCAGAGGATCAGTTTGGATTCTTTGGGAATCAAGTGGGTTTTGTTCTTTTAGAGACCAGTTTGGATTCATTCAAATAAACTAGTATCATTTTCATTCAGTGTTGCACATTCATCACTCCATTTGTAAGTTTGTATTTGATTTTTAAATTATAAGTTTTAATGAATTGGTTCAACATTTTAACTCAGATATCTTGTGCCTCGGTTCACATGTGACAATTGAGGGATTACTACGCATGAACCTCACACACTGCACTATATGTCTTACAAATTGCATTTCATCACACATCATGTGTCATACACCATACATTTTATATTTCATCTATAATATTTTGACATTTACACATTTACACATCTTTCATCATGCCAATATTCATTATATATACTTGCATCTAGCATTCCATACTACTCATCATACATATTACTTTTATTATACACCATACATTAGATCTTATACATCATACATTAAAAATTCTAGTCATCACATGGTCATATTTCATCATTACACATAATACATCATTTTATACGCGCTGCACTCACCACCTTATGACGCACTTTAGTTCCTAGGTCCATAATCGACTGCCGAGGGTTCACAAATCAAATAGAACTTACACTCATCATGCATTTAATATTTTACCTTTCATCATGCAACAATTCTAGCTTAGTGACACATGCTTTAGGCTACATTGTCACGCATTCTATCAATTTGTAGTGGTATACACATTAGGTTACATAACCACTCCTTCTCATGTTGTAGTGATATACGCTTAGGGATAAATCATCACTCACCCATTCATCTCGTCATGATATACAATTAGGATAAATCATCACTTACATGATAATCTAGTCGTGATATATGCTTTGGCTATAGGGTTCATGCACACATCATTTCTAGGTTTCATCTCATCACTACGCATACATACTCATCACAACGCGCTAGACACAACACACACTATTTTCCCATTTCCCGATGACGCACTCTCGTTTATGGTTCATTATAAACTGCTAAGGGAGAAAAAAAAATGAACCTCACGTCATACATTTCCATTCACTTAGGGGGCACATGACTCCTATCACTCCATTTTTTTCCCATTCCATCCATTCACAACATATTGCATATTATGGTTACTTATACTCTTTCTTACTTTTTCTTGTTCATGATCACTTTATTACACATGCTAGTTAGCTTACCTATATTTCATTTATCTATGTCATCCACACATGCACGTTCACGTCTCTTTCTAGTTGTGATCGCAGATACAAGTCTCTTGTATGCAACATGGGTGATCGTCTTCTAACCTTCCTACACTAGTCACTGTGGGCATCTACATTTTTCTCTCACAGATGATATTGCTTCATTTCACAATTAGCACTTTACATTACTTAGTTATAAATGTTTTTGACATACTGTTTATCTTCCTAGCATGCTAACAGATGCTTCATGTGCATCATTTGTTATGCATGGATATTTTCTCTCATACTTTTTTGATACATTGTCTGTTATTTTTTTCTCTTGTTTGCAGGCCTTTCCCTATTTTTGGTGTGCACACTTGTGTCTTGTTTGTGGCCATGATGACCTTGCATGTCTTTCTGCATCATGAGTGATGTCCCATATTTACATCTCACTTTATGAGGCTTACTTTTTCTTCTTGCGTGTTTACTACATTTCTTGGTAGCTTTTACACTATTTGTGTAGCTTACACATTGTTTTCTATATGCATGCATGTTTACACTTGTCTTTAGCTAGCCTTCTTGTTTGTGCATGCCTTGGTTTTTACCAATCATGATCCATGGTATAGATCATGTGGTTGGTCCTCTTTTGGAGCTGATTTATCCTATCAGTGGTGTTATATGGGCCCCCAAAGAAGGGGCATCATTTGGGGTTTTTTATATACTAACACAAAGAATCTACACCGGTTCGATTCAATTATATATAGTGAGTGGGTTTAGACTAGTCTATGAACCCCATACACAATGGAATTTTTAGGACATGGTGTTTTAACATTCCGGGCAGTAGTTATAGGCTTGGAGGTTACAGTGGGTGTGCCTCTCTACACTAATTCAGCAAGTGGCATTGGATTTCCCAAAAAACTAAGATGATATAGAGATCTCTTCACACATTCAGGGAAGTAGTTAGAGCTTGGAGGACACATAGCATTTTATCCCTACACTTCTTCAACCAAGGTGGCGTAAGATCACCCAAAAAACTCACAGTACATGATATCCTTCTACACTCTTTCTCTTGGCATGGATCAGGTGCACATGTTCCATTTACATTTACTTATTTTACATTTACATACTTTCATATACATGCCTATTTTATATTGCATTTAACACATATATATACATACATATTTCACTACTTGATCATTTTCTCCTTAAACGTTTGGTTGTATGAGAAATAAGAAGTCAAATGTCGGTAACAACAACAAAACTATCAACAACAACAACAACGTTAACTACAACACTTTGTGATAACACACACTTTACTAACCATGTAGGTACATCACACACTACTACAGCTACACACACATTCCACCCTAGGTTCACTCTCATCAATTTTTATTTGCGTATTTTTCATCTTAAGTTTCCATGCTCCTCCATATTTTTTTCATTCCACTCTTTCTCTAGTCCTTCGACATTCCTTCTTCATCACTCTACATTTGCATCAGGTACACATATCTATCTAGTTTATGTTACCGAGATTTCCCCTCACTAAGATAAAGTGGGAGAAAAATGTATTCATAAAATAATGCACTTTAGACATTATTTATCTTGGTCTCATACTACTATTTATAAGTTTGTTGAGTGAAGAAATTACTAATTGACCCTCGTCTTTTGGACATCTTGTTTTATTTTATTTTGTCATTACCACCCTCTTACACCCATATTCCCAGTCATCTTCTGTCATCCCACATTATTTTAGCCTCGACTGGGGCACCCAGATTAGTACTAGGGTGCCCGTGGGTACCCTAGTCCCACTAGGGGCACCCCATTCCCTTTTGCACTTTCCTGTCACGTTTTGGGCTCTTTTTATCCATTTGAGGTCTTTATCTTTCTTGTGGTCATCCTTTTGGGGTTAATTACAAAATTATACTAAGAGAACACTATAAATATAAATTTATGAGACCATAATGAGGGACCTAGCATCACTTACTACTATCCTTCATCTATAGTTTCATCCATCTATTGCATTGAAGATCACTTACATCTACATAGCTCCATTATTAAGGCATAAGGATAGGACCTCTGCATCACACACTTCATAGGGGGGATTCTATTCTATTCCATGCACACATTCTATTACATTTTATAGACATAGTTATTGCTCGCTACTTCACAAAGTGTGACTAGCACAGGAGCAACCTAGGGAATGTTCACACAAACTTGCACATATAACTACATTGGGTTTAAGATGTAGTGTATTGCTCAAATAGTAAGTTTGCCATTCTGGAAGTTGAGGTCAGTCTGACCCCTTCATATGCATTTTTATTTTTTATGGTTTGATGCTTATTTTGGGGTCTTGCAGTTCTTTCCTTCCTCTTGAGTTATTCGTGACATACAACACAGGAAAATGAACTTGATGTGGAAAACAATGAAGGTTCCATATCATCTCTTGGCCTTGTAAAAATAAGTTTAAGAGCTTTTACAAGACTAGGGTGCCTAGATTGCAGACCAAAGCACCCACAGGTGCCCTAGTCCCTCTCAAGGAACTCCAGTCTAGTTAGATCCTCTAGCTCCATCCTTTTTTGGGAACTCTGCACATATGTTCCTACTTCTGATATTTCCAATCACCTGTGTGACACAGTCCTGCCACTTCGTTGAATTGGCTAAGTTCTTTCCTCTTCCTTCTTACAAATTAGGGTTAGCATTTCCTTTTTCATAGTTACGTAGATTATTTGCATATTTAATTTACTACATTTTTTTACTTTATTACAATTTTTCATATCTTAGATTAGTTATCCCCACACTACATAGTTAGTCCAATTTTAGTTAATCAAATAGATACTTTTGGATATCTGATCTTCTGCATTCGTCATTATAAGCCAAGTTATTGCTATCCAGTCGACATGGTGGAGATTATTGTTCTTCTATTTTCCAATTGGATTCATTGTGAATCAATTAGTTATTGATAATCTTGTTGTCCTATTTGGATTCATTGGGAATCAACTGGGTATGTGATCACTTTTTTGTTCTAGTTTGGATTCATTGTGGATCAATTGGGGCACTTGTTCTTATACACATTGTTCAGCTCGGATCTTCACTCTACGTAGAGGTTTGTGGCCGTACAACAGAGTGGTGGTTATTCATGGAGTATATTTTGTAATTTAGAGGATCAGTTTGGATTCCTTAGGAACTAACTAGGTTTTTTTCTTCTAGAGACCAGTTCAAATTCATTTGAATAAAATGGTATCATTTTGGTTCTGTGTTGTGCATTCATCACTTCATTTATAAGTTTTTATTGATTTCAAAATTATAATTTTTAATGAATCGGTTCAACATTTGAACTCGAAGATGTAGGTATTTATTTTTCTGAACTCCATTATTAACTCTCTTCCATTGTGTGTGTGTTCACTTTTTTTCATTGTAATTGTTTTAAGTTGATAACTTTAGTGGAGGTAATTAAAAAGTTCCTATAGGGGTCTTAGGCCAGTTAAGATTTTTGGCCATATTTTCATATTGTTGGTTGTCAAATAAGGACTTTATTGAAAGCAACAGCCAGGGAACAAAAGTTCCTCCTCTTTAAAGGAAGAGGTTCTCTTATTAAAGGCAAAAACTTATTTACAAATGTACAACATGTAGTTTTAATGAGGAACTCTAATATCATGAAAGTGTTATAATATAACAGATCATCAATACGAAAGGATAGAAGAATTAAAGAACACGAGGGGACAAAAAAGCACTCTCAAGAAATATAGATAACAAAATAATTCTTTACGCATGCCAGGAGGGAATCAAATAGAACAAAACCATTTGCATTTTAAGACCATAGATGTTATTTCATAGACACAAAGTTCTAGAGATGACATCCATAAGAATACAAAGATTCTTGAATTAAAATAGACTTAATGATTCAATAATTTTAAATGGATAACAATGAAATAACAAGAGTTGGTGGAAACAGAAAGAGAGATCCTTTTGTATTGATAAATTTTTACTCCTTTACACTTTCAAAAATAAATAGAGTTCCAGCCCATGAAAATGGTGCAGAGAGCCCATTATATAACTTATAAATTAGTTACACTTGGTAACTGTTTCTTTTAACTAAAATTTTAATAAAGGAAGTGCTTGACACAAGATCCTTAATTAATTACAACGAGCCTGATTTGAGAAAAAGGAGGAGAGGAGAAGCTTGAAGGGAAAACGTCTTCTTATTGCTAAGGAGGGCCCACCGACTTGAGGATCCGTTGCCTGAATCTTTTCAATGCTTCAACTATCTCTCTGCCTCATGGGACTGATGTATTGGTAGTGGCTTGAGACCAAGTACCTAGAAATTTATCCATGTCCTTATCAAACTCAATATGTGCATGATATTCTTTATTAGCCTCTTCAATAGCAGATTGAAGAGAGAAAATCTCCTTTATCTTCTCTTTGGTAGCCAATTCCTCCTTGAACAAGTTTTCTTTAACAAATGCCCTGAACTGAGTTTTAATTTCTTGGAGAGAGAAAGGAACACATGAAGTTTCATCATGAAGATGAAAGTTAATATCTTTGAAGGTAGACACAACACAAGTTTTGAAGGCTTCTCCCTTCTACCAACTGTTCCTCAACTCTCCCAAGGCTTCTTCCATAACTTTTATTTTCCATTCGACACTAAAAACCCATGACTTTGACAAGTTGTCTTTGACATCATCAAAAACCTTATTGGCCATCAAGATATTTTCATCAGCCTATCCCATCAGGTGAAGATCCACAATGCAACTAATCCAAAGCTTCAGCTCTTTGTCCATAGTTACAATTGAGGAGGAGAGTTTTTGTTACAGGTTGGCCACCTTCTCATTGAGTTTGAAGGCCTGTATAATGAAATTCAATCCTGCAATGATCATGTCATCAACCATGGCTTCCATAGCCCTCCCATAAGTGGAATACCTATGTATATCCTTGATGCTTTGAACTTCATCTTGACTAAGAATCATAAGGGGTGGAAGGGCAGCTAGTGGAGTAGGATCAAAAACCTTTTCCTTAGCCAATAACGACTTGATGAAGCTAGAAAGAACTTGATTTTGTTCTTCCAGGTATTCTATAGTTTGTTTACCTCTTTCTACTCTCTCAATGACCTTGGTTACTGTTTCCTGGAGGTTATGCACCTCACTCTCAGGGGTAGATTCTCTCATTGGAATCCTAGAAAGCTTGAGATCAGAGGCTAATAGATCTTGTTCTGCCTTATCAACCTTAGGTTTTGTAACCTCTAGAAATTGTTGGCCCGGAGCATTTGTCACTACCTTGAATTTTTTTTAGCTCTCTTTGCTGGAGTAGGAGGAGTAGTGCCTAGAAAGACTGCCACAACATCAAAAATTGGCCCTATCAATTGAGAAGAAGGTTTTATCTTCCTGTTGTTAACCAAGGGTTGCACCCATGCAACAGTGGAGGAAGAAGAAGGATGAACAAGAGATCCAAGAGCAAGTGAAATCATTGCACTCAAAGTATTTACCATTGTTGCTTCCAGTTGAGATGTGAGTGAGGTGTCTTGAGCTTCTTGAGTAGAGGAACTGGTGGCACTTGGAGGTTCAGTGCTAGGCACTTCCTTCTCTTTTTCTATTGTAACTTCTGAAGTTCCTGTAGGATATGGTACCTCACCATCATCACTTTCACTAAGAACAATAACATTCTCTGGCGTTGAAGGTAGTTCTAAATGCTCTAGAAGGGGTTCTTCCTCAATTGGCTCTTTTTAAACCTCTTTTACCTTCTTTTGGTACACTTGAGTAAAAGAAGGAGTGGATAATTCAGGTTCTTTTTTTGAGGAAGGAGGAGGGGTTTATGTAGGTACCTCCGAGCTAGGTGTATGTGATTCCTTCCTAGGTGTTGAAGTATCTTTGGAGGAAGATCCACTTGGATTCTTCTTAAGCTCTCAGACTTTTCTATCAAACCAAACCTTGGTTCTTACAAGGACAGGGGCCAAAATCTCAACCAAGTTATCCTTCTCCTTCTCGTACCAGTCCAGATCTTCCAAGGGAGTATGCTTGATCAATGTCTCATATTCATAAGACAACAAGTTCTCATTATCTGTAGGGAGAACCTACCATAGTGCCTTTGCCTTGTTTCAAAGTCATCTGCAAAATCGGCCCAATAGTCCTTAGTATCTAACCTGTGATGATAATTAATTTTTAGATTCAACTCAATGAACTTCTTCAAATCAAAATAGGTCCTAGGCCTGAAAAAGTGAACAATGATGGGAGTGAGGGCCCTTTCTATAGTTTGAGCATCTAAGGTTGTTTTGCATGTATAGTTACCCAAGGAAATAGGGAAATGTAAACTAAAGATCTTCTTATCCGTACAGGTTCTATGCAATTTATCCAATTACCTGCACACTTCAATCAAAGCCATCTTGTCATTACAAAACATGGAAAGCTTGAGAGGTGTGTTCTCATAACCAGCCAACCTGAAATATGAAAACCTCTTAAACTGAATGAAGAAGGCTCCATACTTTGCTATCAGGTTCATGGCTTCATCAAAAAATCTCCTAGCAGTGTCACTTTCTAAAACACTCACAATATACATTGTAAAGGCATCATTCACCCTCCTGACATTGTGATTACTAGTTTCAAGGGTGAATTGAGGACAATATGCATAAATGGGTTCATCCTTATGACCCTCTATGTAAGTGAATCCAAACCACTGTTGGGATGATGCTAGGGTATACATGAGATATGAAGTCATATAGAACTTCTTAATCTATTGCGCATTAGACAATTTCTCCGTCAAATTCATGCAAATGATTTCTACCCAATTTATACTTTGACTACCTTTGCAGATGATGTTGATGAGTGGGCACATCCAAAAGTGAAATTAATTGGTAGAGGGTAGTCCCATGACACGAGCTAGTAGGATAATGAAATCAGAGAACTCTTCATTGAAATCAGCTCTAAATAATGCCTTGAAAAGTTGGGATGCTCCCTTCTTAGGGTTCTTCAACCATAATTTTACTATCCTCGCCTTACATTTATCACTGTCTTGCTCGAATAGAGTCTGAGATTGAGCCTGAGTGATAACAATGGAGTCCTCAACTTATAGAATATGTAGCGTAGAAACAATGGCAGTAGCATCTAGTTTAGAAATCAGCTCCCCATGCACATTAGACAATTCCTTGGTGTCATGGTTAAAGTGAGCCCCGTAGGCAAGCACGGTGTTGACACATTGTATTGAGATTGGGAAACCCGCAGCATATGTAAGGCCACTATCATTTATCATTTGTGCCATGGGGGAAGGATTATGGCTAGTCAATCTATTCCAAAAATCACCAAAATCCAGGTGTCAAACCTCACTATCCCTGATATCAGAAACAAATGAGTCAAGCGGTGAAACTTTTTCTTGACCTTGGAATTTAATCTTCATATTTGCAACGTTCAGGGAAACAACCTTCACAGATCAAATTTTCAATGAAAAATGCAAAGGGAATGAGAGCACGAGCAAAAAATCTTAATGGTAGGGATTCGAGAGAATGATAACAAGTGAGTAGTGTGCCAAATGTGTAGAGGGTAGTCCCATTAAATAACCTTTTTAGGAGAGAGAAGGCCATAAATGTGCATTAAATTCATATGCACTGACTCAAAAAAGGCAAGAATCAGGAAGAGTGGCAAAAAATGGCCTAGATGGTCTTTGGTACATTTGGGACATGGGGGACGCGAAGACCTGACGTTGCTAATGTAGGCGATGCGGGCCAAATGAGCATAGATAGTTTAAAAACTTGGAAATGCAAGGGACACGAAGATGCAATTCGGTTGATGCGCATGATGTGGGAAAATTGTGGATAGAGGGCATGGATGCGTTTGGCATAGATGGGACAAAAGTACGTGATAGACCCGATGCAGGCGATCGGGGAACAAAAATCCCGAGCGAACTTGGAAAAAATGGACCAAAAATTTCCAACATAACCGAAAGTTAAAAGATTTTCGGGGAAAGTGATCGATCGGGGAATAGAAGGTCCTGCAGAATTTGGGACATATGGGACAAAAATGTCTGACAGACCCGTAAATCACCAAAATGACTCCAAAAATGCAAATTTTCACTAACTCAACTTTTCACTTCACTAGAAAATCAGAAAAGGGTGTTAACTCAAAATTTTCAATTTTTTACTTTCAAAAGAAGGGAAATTTTGAGAGGACAACAACTGGCTCTTTCTGGGGATGACTTGGCTAGACTAGAAGAATGAGACAAGGCAAGAACTCTTGGAAATCTAGGGGAATAAGACCAGTGCCTTATCCATTGGGCCACAAAGTCAAAAAGCAAACCAATACAGAAGACAACACACAAATAGGGAAAGGAAACACACAAGAAGCAAGGGAAAGGACACACACGCTATACATAATATACAAAGAGACCTCCCATTCACCTAGGACTTGAACAACTTCAGGTAATGCCCACTATAAGGAAGTGGGAGAGAGGAACCATCCATGTAATCAAGATAGAAAGAATTCTCACCAGTAAAGTGCCTAATTTTGAAAGGACTGAGCCAAAGAGAATCAAACTTACCATGGCTTCCTTGAGGCTCATGTCTTTTATCTCACAACAAAACAATGTATTCAAATTTGAAATCCCTATACTTGGCCTTCTTATCAAACAAAGATTTTACCTTCTGCTGGTGGGTAGCTATTCTATCAACAACTTGTAGCCTGTCTTCATTCAGCTTATGAAGATACATGATCCTTTTATCAAAAGAATCATTGAAGCTAGTGTCTTCAATGGCCTTCATTAAATACAAAGCTGGTAGCTCCACTGTGACTGGTAATTGAGGTTCCACACCATACACCATTTAAAAAGGGGACATTCCAATAGATCTTTTTGATGTAATTCTATCTGCCCAAAGAGCATCATAAAGTTTCTTGTGCCAGTTCCTCTGAGATTCATTAACCAGTTTCCTTACTATAGCCACCAATTTTTTATTTGTTGATTCTCCCTGTCCATTCCCTTGAGGATAATAATCTGAAGAGTGAGCTAGGGAAATGCCATATCCATAATAGAAATCCATCATCTCAGCAGAAGAAAAATTTGAAGCATTATCAGTTACAATCTTGTTTGGTACACCAAGCCTCACCAAGATAATTTCTTTGATAAAATTACACACTACTTCAGAAGTAGTACTTTTTACTGGAATGGCTTCCACCCACTTAGTGAAGTAATTTGTGGAAGTCAAGACATGAGTATGTCCTGCACTTGAAGATGGGTTGAGTGTTCCAATGATATCTAAACCCCATTGTTGAAAGGGCTCTTAAATCACAACTGGTTTAAGTGGCAAGACAACCAACTTGGGTATGCCTACAAAGGTTTGATAAGATTCACATTTATCAACCCATTTTGATGCATCTTTAAACAAGGTAGGCCAATAGTATCCAACAAGAAGAATCTTGTGGGTAGTAACAGTAGATGAGTAATGGCCTCCACATGCTTGATCATGAAAAGATGAGAAAAGCTTCTTTTGTTGTTATTTGTCAACACATTTCAAACATCTTCCATCCACTCCACGTTTGAATAACACATTCTCCCATAACACATACTGGGCTGATCTTAGCTTGATAGCTCTCTTCTCCTTGGTAGTCAAGTTATGGGGACACTCACCACAGGTGAGAAAATACATGATATCATAATACCATTCATCAGTCAAGCTAAGAAATAGAACAATAGGAATATCAACTTCCTCCTTGGATAATTCATGACTATCTCTTTCATCAATGAGTTCACACAAGCCTTTACCCCGAACTAGTTTGGTTGGTCTGATGTCAATATCATATTCTTAAACCTTTACTACCCAGTTTCCTCTCTTAGTTCCAAATTATTGCTATGTAAGAATAGACTTGACGGTTGTATCAGGCACAAGCACCACGAAGTGAGAGTTAAGAATATAAAAATGAAACTACTTGATAGCTTTAACCACTACAAAAGCATGTTTCTCCATCATCATGTATTTCAAATCATGATTTTTAAGAATTTAGCTCATGAATGTAATCAAGAGTTCATGATCATCAGAATCTTTCTGAGTCAAGACAACAGCTAAGGTACTTTCTGTGACATAGCAATAGATGATAAAATCCTTGCTAAAATCTAGACATGCTAAGATGGGAGTTTTAGCAATAGCCTTTTTAATACCTTCAAAGGATTCTTTCCCTTCAGAGGACCAGCCAAACATTTGTTTTCTTTTCATCATTTGAGAGATATTCAAAGTTAGCTCTGAAAAATTGGGAATGAATCTTTTTAGGAAGTTGATCTTGCCAAAAAAAGAATACACTTCCTTCTTACTTGTGGGAAGAGGAATCTGTTGAATAGCTTGAACTCGTTCAGGATCAATTTGGATTCCATATTTAGAGACAACATGTCCCAAAAATTTTCCCTCCGTAACATAAAAGACAAATTTCTTGGGATTCAAAGAAACCCCATGTTCTCTACATTTCAAGAGAACTGTTTCCAGATGATGAAAATGATCTACTCTAGTTTTAGAAAACATAGTCAAGTCATCTGGATACACAACAATACATTTACCTTTCAAAATTCCAAAATCCAAGTCCATAGCTCTTTGAAAAGTGGCACTGGCATTAAGGAGTCCAAAATGCATCCTCTTGTAGGAAAAATTACCCCAAGGGGTGGTGAAAGAATTCTTGTGCTGATCTATGGTATTATCTTCCACTTGATTATACCCTAAGAAGCCATCAAGCATGGACAACATTGAAGGCCCCATAACAACTTGCAAAACTTGATCCATCATGGGTAGAGGATATTTGTCTTTTAAAGAGACTCGATTTAGATTATTGAAGTCAACACAGATACGAATCTCACCATTTTTCTTCTTGACAGGCACAATATTGGCAATCCATGTCGAATGGTGAATGTGAAAAATAATTTTAGCCTTTAATAACTTCTGTATTTCCTGAAAAATGGTGTTAGGAATATTTGGATTTTACTTCCTTTTCTTTTGCTTGAAGGGTTTAATCCCAGGTTTGAGAGGGATGAAATGTTGCATTTCCTTTGGTTGGAAAACTTTTAGATCTTCATATGAATATGTAAGAACATCCCTATATTTTTTAAGAGGTTCACCACCTTGTCCTTTTCTTCCTGCGTACAACATTTTCCAACGTTCACCATTTTGGGGTTAGCAGTGCTCCCAATGTTAACATTTTCATACTCAGTAGATTTCCGCACTCCAGTAGAAGCTTTAGACTTAACATACCTTTCATGTTTATCAAACAATTCCTCCAAACTGATTAGCCCTTTAGGAATCTTGTTACCTTTGAGTCTAATTCACCCATCTTGATCTGTCTCCTCTTTGACACCTTCCTCATTGAAAGATACACTCTCACGAAGCAAATTGTCACTGCCTTTGAAGTACAATTGTTCAAAGTTATCCCTGAGCTCCACGAAAGAGAGAAATTTTTGATCATCGTTGAATATTTTCCAATTACTTGCATTATCAGACACATTGGACCTATGAATCATTTCAATGGTAAATTTATCCTGAGAGAAATCAGGGTGAGGTATCAACAACGATCCTGAGACAGCTAGTGAATTGGCCCTAGTGTTCTTTTCTCTCAGCACAACTTCAATGGAGAAGGCGTCAAGAAATTCAATAGAATCCTAAAATTGATTCTGGTAATGTTTCAACCTTCTATTCTTTACTTGAAAAAGGTCTTTGACTTGTTTAAAAACTAGTTCTACATCTCCACGAGCCAGAAGATTATTCACACCTTTTTTTTTTTGCCACATTAAGTCCAAGAATGAGGGCTTCATACTCTGTTGTATTATTGGTATTGTCAAACTGTAGCTTGAATGAGAAAGGATGAATCTTTCCTTCAAGAGATATCAACACCACACCTGCTCCAGAACCAGCTGAGGAGCAACTTCCATCAAATTCTAGATTCCAAACACCATTAGGATCATGAATTACTTCGTTGGGAAGCCAAGTTTCCTCTGGAGACATAATCATATAGTTTCCATGTCCAATGTCATCATAAAGTATTTGGGATTTGGGATCATCCATTTTTTGCACAATATAATCTGATTGCTGCTTAGGAAATAACTTCTTCTTCTTTCCATTGACTGGTATGAGGGCATGTGATCAATCCATTTGAATCTCTTCTCCCACATCCTTACAAAAATTCCTACTTAACAACATACCATATGAAGGAGGAATATCTGCTACTAGAATAGTATCCAAAACCTTCTTCTATGGTAAAGTGGCAAAAGATACTTGTGCATCTTTAATCCTTTCGACCAAGGGCACCTCCTTACTCTCCATAGAATAGTAGGATCCATAAGTGCGTGTGAGAGTAAGACCCAAAGCTTGAGCCACTTTGGCAGGCATTACATTATCTAATGCTCATGAATCTATGAAACAGTTGCTAAGTTTATGGCCTGTTATAAGAAGAGTCACATAAAATGGTTTGATCTTCTCATTAGGTGAGGTGACTGCAGCTACAAGGTTGGGTTGGGGTGCAGAGGATGGAGTAGGTAAAAGGCCTTTAGAGGTGGTTTTGGAATGGGAACTGATAAAGTGAACCATTTTGGCAAAGGTTTTAGGATGAGTTTGATAATACTCAGCCTTTGAAATTTGAACCTTTGTCTTCTTAAGGTGATCAATGATATCAAAAGATCTAGAGGTGGATGGGCTATCATCACTAGGAATCTTAGGCTTATCAGGTTTAGGATCTGGAGAAGAAAAAAATTTAGCAGTAGCATTAGGAAAAGAAGAATTAACAGACCTCACCTTCTATGTGGATGCAGTGGGAATATGAGACCCTCTTCTTGCAACAATGGCAATAGTCATGGGAGGATCCTTGGATATCTTAGTAGGCTGTATCACTTTATCTTTCTTATTTGTCTACTCCTGAGTCATGAAAATGTATGATTCTCTATTCATATCTGATACTACTTCATCATAATCATCCTCTTCTTTAACACCTTCAGTGGTGAAGAAATTAACTCGATATCCCTCAAGTTCCTCCAATTCTTCATCAACCTCTTCTTTAGGTTCTTCACAATCTTCATTAATCTCCTCATCTTCAGGTTCTTCAACCTCACAAGTTGCATTAACATGGACCTTGATGGGTGGCCACTCAATTTCCAGCCTTGTCTGAGAGGAAGGTAAACGATTTCTAGGCTGAAAATTCCTTCTTGAAACATCTGCATAAGGAGCGTGCTGAGCCAATTATTTCTTGATGACAATGAGGTCATTTGCAAGCTTTTATACTAATGGATCTGTATTAGCTCCAGGAGTAGAAGAAGAGGAAGAAGAAGCTGTAGATTGGGAAGGATCTCTTTTCAACTTACCAGACATAATCAAGTCATCTTCAACGCTAACAACTAATCTCTGATCCTCAGCTAATGTTGCAAGGTTGGCCCTTCTTAATGTGTAACTAACCTCAAGCAATTGAGCATTCAGGAAGAAACATTTTTGATTTTGATCTACATACTGAGTGTCTAGTGGGAGTTTGTTAATCAAATTTTTGAATTTGGCCACAAATTCCCTCATGGCTTCTTGTGATTCTTTCTTTATTTGAGAAATTTGGGCCAGGAAAGCATGCACGTCCTCTGCAAGTTTGAAATGGTTCTCAAACCTTGATCTCATAGTGGTCTAACTAGTAATGGCCCCAACAGGAAGGTGATAAAACCAATCTACTACATTATCTTGCAAAGTTTCTACAAAAATCCTCACCGAGACATCTTCATGTTCAACTCCTAGGACTCCACACACAACTATGAAGGCTGCAATATGTTCATCAGGATGCACCTTTCCGTCACCTCTAAACTTGGGTAATTTCTTCCTGTTACTCCTGGGTAACTCATGTAAAGGCTGAGGAAGAGTGAGAGGCCCAACATGATGGCCCAAAGGTAATGGAACTACCATCCTTGGAAAGAATTCTTGAAAGGGAATTTAAACACCAACAAGAATCAAAGTGCAGATATTAGGGCTGGGTTGCTATGGAGGGATACCACTTACATGGGTTCTATCTTTAACAGGAGGAGTGCTTGTAGAACGGGTTCTTCTATTTCTTCTTGTTGAAGGAAGAGGGCAACCTTGCTGCTCAAAGAGCTGAAATTGAGAATCTTCAATACCAAGGGCCCTCCTACCACGAGTAAACCGTAGAGTTGTTAGATCAAAGAATGATCAAGAAATTGTTCATAAAAATGGAATACGTTCAAAATAAATCCCCAGTAGAATCACCAAAAACTGTTGGTTGTCAAATAAGGAATTTATTGAAAGCAACAGTCAGGGGAAAAAATTCCCTCCTCTTTAATGGGAGAGCTTCCCTTATTAAAGGCAAAAACTTATTTACAAATGTACAACGCATAGTTTTAATGAGGAACTCTAATATCATGAAAGTGTTATAATATAATAGATCATCAATACGAAAGGATAGAAGAATTAAGGAACATGAGGGGGCAGAAAAGCACTCTCAAGAAATATAGATAACAAAATAATTCTTTACGCATGCTAGGAGGGAATCAAATAGAACAGAATCATTTGCATTTTAAGGCCATAGATGTTATTTCATAGACACAAAGTTCTAGAGATGACATCCATAAGAATACAAAGCTTCTCGAATTAAAGCAAACTTAATGATTCAATAATTTTAAATGGATAACAATGAAATAAAAAGAGTTGGTGGAAACAGAAAGAGAGATCCTTTTGTATTGATAACTTTTTACTCCTTTAAACTTTCAAAAATAAATAGAGTTCCAGCCCATGAAAATGGCGTAGAGAGCCCATTATATAACTTATAAATTAGTTACACTTGGTAACTGTTTCTTTTAACTAAAATTTTAATTAAGGAAGTGCTTGACACAAGATCCTTAATTAATTACAACGAGACTGATTTGAGAAAAAGAAGAAGGAGAGGAGAAGCTAGAAGGGAAAATGTCTACTTATTGCTTAGGAGGGCCCACTGACTTGAGGATCCGTTGCCTGAATCTTTTCAATGCTTCAGCTATCTCTCTGCCTCATGGGACTGATGTGTTAGTAGTGGCTTGAGACCAAGTACCTAGACATTTCTTCATGTCCTTATCAAACTCAGTATGTGCATGATATTCTTTATTAGCCTCTTCAATAGCAGATTGAAGAGATAAAATCTCCTTTATCTTCTCTTTGGTAACCAATTCCTCCTTGAACAAGTTTTCTTTAAAAAATGCCCTGAACTGAGTTTTAATTTCTTGGAGAGAGAAAGGAACACCTGAAGTTTCATCATGAAGATGAAAGTGAATATCCTTGAAGGCAGACATAACACAAGTTTTGAAGGCTTCTCCCTTTTGCCAACTGTTCCTCAACTCTCCCAAGGCTTCTTCCATAACTTTTATTTTCCATTCCACACTAAAAACCCATGACTTTGACAAGCTGTCTTTGGCATCATCAAAAACCTTATTGGCCATCAAGATATTTTAATCAGCCTGTCCCATCAGGTGAAGATCTATGATGCAGATACTCCAAAGCTTCAGCGCTTTGTCGATAGTTACAATTGAGGAGGAGAGTTTTTGTTGCAGGTTGGCCACCTTCTCATTGAGTTTGAATGCCTCTACAATGAAATTCAATCCTACAATGATCATGTCATCAACCATGGCTTCCATAGCCCTCCCATAAGTGGAATACCTATGTATATCCTTGATGCTTTGAACTTCATCTTGACTAAGAATCATAGGGGGCGCAAGGGCAGCTAGTGGAGTAGGATCCAAAACCTTGTCCTTAGCCAATAAAAACTTGATGAAGCTAGAAAGAACTTGATTTTGTTCTTCCAGCTGTTCTATAGTTTGTTTACCTCTTTCTACTCTCTCAATGACCTTGGTTATTGTTTCCTGGAGGTTATGCACCTCACTCTCAGGGGTAGATTCTCCCATTAGAATCCTAGAAATCTCAAGATCAGAGGCTAATAGATCTTGTTTTGCCTTATCAACCTTAGGTTTTGCAACCTCTAGAAATTGATTGCCTTGAGAATCTGTCACTATCCTTGAAGTTGTTTTAGCTCTCTTTGCTGGAGTAGGAGGAGTAGTGCCCAACAAGGCTGCCATAACATCAAAATTTGGCCCTGTCAATCAAGAATAAGGTTTTCTCTTCCTGCTATTGACCAAGGGTTGCACCCATGCAAAAGTGGAGGAAGAAGAAGGAGGAGCAAGAGATCCAAGAGTAAGTGAACTCATGACACTCAAACTATTTACCATTGTTGCTTCTAGTAGAGATGTGAGTGAGGTATCTGGAGCTTCTTGAGCAGAGGAACCTATGGCACTTGGAGGTTCAGTGTTAGGCACTTCCTTCTCTTTTTCTATTGTAACTTTTGAAGTTCTTACAGGATCTAGTACCTCACCATCATCACTTTCACTAAGAACAATAACGTTCTCTAGCCCTGAAGGTAGTTCTGAATGCTCTAGAAGGGGTTCTTCCTCAATTGGCTCTTGTTTAACATGTTTTACCTTATTTTGGTACACTTGAGTATAAGAAGAAGGAGTGAATGATTCAGGTTATTTGTTTGAGGAAGGAGGAGGGGTTTATGTAGGTACCTCCGAGCTAGGTGTATGTGATTCCTTCCTAGGTGTTGAAGTATCTTTGGAGGAAGATCCACTTGGATTCTTCTTAAGCTCTCAAAATTTTCTATCAAACCATACCTTGGTTCTTACGAGGACAGGGGCCAAAGTCTCAACCAAGTCATCCTTCTCCTTCTTGTACCAGTCCAAATCTTCTAAGGGAGTATGCTTGATCAATGTCTCATATTCATAAGATAACAAGTCTTCATTATCATCTTGGAACTCTTCAGGAATTTGGTAGTGATTGAGCTCCTGTATTAGCTGCAGGGAGAACCTACCATAGTGCCTCCACCTTGCTTCAAAGTCATCTGCACAATTGGCCCAGTAGTCCTCAATATCTAACCTGTGATGATAATTAATTCTAAGATTCAGCTCAATGAACTTCTTCAAATCAAAACAGGTCCTAGGCCTGAAAAAGGGAACAATGATGGGAGTGAGGGCCCTTTCTATATTCTGAGTATCCAAGGCTGTTTTAGATGTATAGTTACCCAAGGAAATAGGGAAATTCAGACCAGAGAACTTCTTGTCCTTGCAGGTTCTATGCAATTTATCCAATTGCCTGTACACTTCAATCAAAGCCATCTTTTCATTAAAAAACATGGGGAGCTTGAGAGGTGTGTTCTCATAACCAGCCAGCCTGATATATGAAAACCTCTTGAACTAAATGAAGAAGGCTCCATACTTTGCTATTAGGTTCATGGTTTCATCAGAAAATCTCCTGGTAGTATCACTTTCTTAAATCCTCACAATATACATGGTAAAGGCATCATTCACCCTCCTGAAGTTGTGATTACTAGTTTTAAGGGTGAATTGAGGAAAATATGCATAAATGGGTTCATCCTTCTGACCCTCTATGTAAGTGAATCCAAACCACTACCAAGATGCTGCTAGGGTATACATGAGATAGGAATTCATATAGAAATTCTTAATCTATTGCACATTGGACAATTACACCGTCAAATTCATGCAAATGATCTAACTACCTTTGCAGATGATGTTGATGAGTGGGCACATGCAAAAGTGAAATTAATTGGTAGAGGGTAGTCCCATGACACGAGCTAGTAGGATAATGAAATCAGATAACTCTTCATTGAAATCATCTCTAAATAATGCCTTGGAAAGTCAGGATGCTCCCTTCTTAGGGTTCTTCAACCATAATTTTACTATCCTCACCTTACATTTATCACTGTCTTGCTCAAATAGAGTCTGAGCTTGAGCCTGAGTGATAACAATGGAGTCCTTAACTTCTAGAATATGTAGCACAGTAGTAATGGTAATAGCATCTAGTTTAGAAATCAGCTCCCCATGCACATTAGACAATTCCTTGGTGTCATGGTTAAAGTGAGCCCCGCAGGCAAGCATGATATCGGCACATTGTACTGAGATTGGAAAACCCGCAGCATACACAGGTCACTGTCATTGATCATTTGCACCATGGGGGAAGGATTATGGCTAGTCAATCTGTTCCAAAAATCACCAAAATCCACGTGTCAAACCTCACTATCCCCGATATCAGAAACAAAGGACTCAAGCGGTGAAACTTTTTCTTGACCTTGGAATTTAATCTTCATATTTGCAACGTTTAGGGAAACAACCTTCACAGATCAAATTCACAATGAAAAATGCAAAGGGAATGGGAGCACGAGTAAACAATCTTAATGGTAGGGATTCGAGCGAATTATAACAAGTGAGCAGTGTGCCAAATGTGTAGAGGGTAGTCCCATTAAATAGCCTTTTTAGGAGAGAGAAGGTCATAAATACGCATTAAATTCATATGCACCAACTCAAAAAAGGAAATAATCAGGAAGAGTGGAAAAAACTGGCCCAGATGGTCTTTAATACATTTGGGACATGGGGGACATGAAGACCTGACACGACTGATGTGGGAAAAGCGGGCCAAATGAGCATAAATAGTTCAGAAAATTGGAAATGCAAGGGACACGAGGGACATGAAGATGCGATTCAGCCGATGTGCATGATGTGGGAAAAGCGGGGACAGAGGGCATGGATGCTTTTGGGACAGATGGGATAAAAGTACGCGATAGACCCAATGCGGCTGATGTGGGTGATCGGGGAGCAGAAAGCCCAAGAAAACTTGGAACAAATAGACCAAAAATTTCTGACATAACCGAAAGTTAAAATATTTTCGGGGAAAGCGGCCAATCGGGGAACAAAAGGTTTGGCAGAACTTGGGACATACGGGACAAAAATGTCCGACAGACCAGCAAATCACCAAAATGACTCCAAAAACATGAATTTTCACTAACTCCTCAACTTTTCACTTCACTAGAACATCATAAAAGGGTGTTATCTCAAAATTTTCAATTTTTTACTTTCAAAAGAGTGGAAATTTTGAGAGGACAACACATATCAACCCTTGTGCTACTCATACAACATATTGTATCTCTTGTGAATCTTATTCATTCATTTCTTGGACTCTTGATCATCAATAGTAGCAATTCCTATATTCTTTCCTCTAGTAGAACTCTTCTTGAATTGTAGCCACCATGACTTGATGATGGGGTCTTCGTAGGCAGCAATCTTCTCCATTCTAGAAAGTATTTTTTTGGATAATGTAAATATCGTACGATCCTTCTTTCCATTAGCTAATTTCAAGCTTTTGTTTCTACAAGATATGTTCCTGAATGATGGCTAATAAAAAAATTGCATTTCTTAGCAGTCATATTCTTCTTCTTCTTCATTGTATCTCATTGTTACCTTACTCTTATATGGGAATTTCTTCATTGTGTTTTGGGAAAATAACGTGACACAGATTCATTCAGTGACGAATTTTCCTTCAAATTTTTTTTATTTGAATTCTATTTTTTATTTTGTTGTTTTATATTTTTTTGTACATTACAGAGATATTTACAAGTGCACTTGGGTAAATATCTCCCCAACGTAGTCACCAAAAACTATTGGTGAAATATTTTTTTGATAAATTAAGTGTGTCCACTAACGCTCACGGGGGCTACACCCCTCTACCTTAAATAGTGTAGCTCCCATTATTGAATGTCAACTAGTATAATACTATCTAAGTGTTGTGGGTTGGCCAAATAGGTCAGGGATCACAAAAGAACACTTCCTAGAACATGTCGATAAATTCTTGTAAGGGGTACAAGGGGGAAAATTGCATCAATGAGGGATGAAGGAGATAAATTAGACAAAGGAAGGTTATTTCTATGAGTAGGCACAAGCAAAATTCACACCTAATGACCAGAGTAGTTCATAATTCAATATACAGGAAAGAAATATTGAATATATCTAATGAGAAGAACAAACCTAGAAACACAGTTCTTAGATTTGTTTATCAAAGATACATAACTCTTTCTTTATCACTATGTTTGCAAAGTGCAAAAAAGAGAGAAATAGAAGAACACGTAGTGAAAGGGGAGTGGAAGAAATGTAGCTTTATTTCATGTGTTGGAGATACAAATCTCAACACCCATATCACAATCCATAATTTCTACAAATAACTAATATTTTTATCATCCTTTGGAATGGAGAAGCCATCCCAATTTATAACCTTATGAACTGAACTTTCATCACCCCCACATGAATCTTCATGTTCCTATTCCACTCATGACCTTTTAATTTCCCTTAAAAGAGATAGATTTAATATCCCTCTTATAATTTTGAGAGAATAGTTTTACAAATTACAAATATTGTCACTGAATGAAATAGGAAAAAATACAATGATTATGTATAATGAAGAATTAGAAGAAAGGGAGAGAAGAGAAAAAGGGAAGGGGATTGATTGAACTTGTTGAAAAATTTCCTTTTGATGGAGATCTTGTCGATGATGATCAAAATTTCATCCTTTTTCATGATGAATAGATACCTTGGACTGCCGAGTTAGTGTTTAGAAACACTGTTGAAATATTCCCTGATGTGTGCTCAAGATGACTGCAGAAACTGCTCATGATGATCCTCTTGATGTTTGATTTACCAACTCCCTTAACACACTGAGTTCACTTGGACTAACTCATTTCAAACCATCTAACTTACCAGCTTACCCAACTCACTGGATCACCCCCAATGAGAGCAAGAATATGCTTCCAAATCTCTGATAGAAGTTTAATTTCTCTGTTTGAGCTATTGGATCATCCTACAACCTTGTTTTCATTCCATGATATTCCTTTCCTAACTGGAGGATCGCGAATGTCATGAATTAAAATTATTCAACCAATTACTATTTTTAGCCATGCCTCATCATGGACTTATGCTATTTTTAGTAATTTTACTACGGGGTTCTAGATTGCATCGGAAAAGGTCTTGAAAAATTCTACTTCTCACCGGGATGATTTCCTCCAATTTTCATGGGTTTTTCTCATCCAGATATTCATGAATTCGAAAAGAAAAATTTCAGGTCTACGTGTTCCTCATCTGAAAGGGAATAATTCAGATGAAAAAATCATTCCTCAATATCCTTAAAAAATAGGGACTTCATGGAACGAGAACTAGTTCACGTGAAACTAGATTTTTCATGGTTTTTTTCTCGTCTGAATCTTCGTGAATTCAAAAAGAAAAATTCTTGGTCTTCATGTTACTCATCAGATCGGGAATAATTTTGATGAAAAATGTATTCCTCCATATCCCTAAAAAATAGGGATTTCATGGAACAAAAACTAGTTCACGTGAAACTAGATTTTTCAGTGAAATTTCTAACTGCGAAAGCATACCTTGAGAGAGGCCTTGAAGATAAAATTTATGGAGCTCCAGGAGGTCATTTTTTATGAATACATATATGATTTTTAATCCCAATATCCTTTTGAATAAAATTCATTGGGTTACAATATCTAATTATTCCTGAAAAAACCTCAAAATGTTCCTTCTTTCTCGGGACAATGAGGTGTGCCTACCAAAACTGAGCTATGGAAAGAAGTGTCTATATCTTG
This sequence comes from Taxus chinensis, assembly GCA_019776745.2. NCBI lineage: Eukaryota > Viridiplantae > Streptophyta > Pinopsida > Cupressales > Taxaceae > Taxus > Taxus chinensis. The sequence continues at coordinate 4,978,317 of CM034151.1, read as the reverse complement.
TGAAGGATTTGAAAATTTCATCATGTAGAGAATTATCAAATATTTCCAATGAGTATTTTTCCCTCTTAACTCCTTAAAAATCTCCCAAAAATCATTTGTGGAAGATTAGGTACTTATTTTAAATGGCTTCTCCTTACACCTTAAGCACCCGGGGGCTCATACTGGGTCACATGAGGAACCTGGGAAAGGGATGGGCATGGGTGAATATTTGTGAAAAAAATATCCCAAGGGGATGAGATAGATGGGTCATAAAACTTCACCCTTACCTGGGAGTGAAAAGTGTCACTTTGTGATTGCATGATGAGAAGGGCTAGAATGTGGTGAAAAGGAGCTTAAATTTTGTCACGGAGACATTTCGGGGTCATATGATCCAAAGGGATAAAAAAATTGAAATTTCTTTGTTC